>KZ651821.1:216693-233154 GCA_001010745.2 Gerris buenoi
AAAAAAAGAGTGTTGTTTTGTTGGTCCCCTGGTCTAAGGGACACAACCCCTCGGCGAAAGTTGGCTTCAGTCCCTTATCAGTAATTGCTTGTTGTTTTGATTCTATGCTCCTTCTATATATAGTATTATTCTAAGAATAAATTAATTAAGTGACGTATGACAACCAGATTTAAATTCGGAACTATTTTTTTCACTAACATTATAATATAACAATAAAAAATATATATTAATCATTTCATAAATGATTCAACAGAAACTTTGAAAACGTAGTATATAAAAAGTTCTTTTTATCTCGAATTTATTTACTCATCTGTATTCGTTGGGATATATGTTTAATTATAAATTTATTAAATTAGATTTTAATTGGAGTTAACTTTATTATCAATATGTACGTAAGAAAGTTTTGTTCCGAACTTCGGACCAATTTTTTACAAATTTACTTTAATGAAAAAAAACCCCCAATAGTGAGAAATAGTTAAATTTAAATAATGTATAATGACATACATTATTTTGTTTACTGAATACCTAATAAGATGAACATTACATTACATCAGAATCAGTTAATCATACTATAGTAGATTGGATTTACAGATTTTTATAAGGCATTTTTATCAAATAATCATAATTACTGAGTACTTAGCCTTGACTCATTAATTACACCTTATTCACTTACATTCATACAACGGAGTAACCTCAGATGAATGAATACCACTCTAGCAAGTTTCATTTAAAAAAATAAAATAAACAAGAAAATCAAATGCGGAAACTCATTACGATTTTAGCGTTACGTCAAGTCTAATATTATAGTTTGGTTTTGCTTTTGAGATTTATTTCATCTCCTCTTTCTAAATCTGTTCTGAACTCTAAATATCGTACAAGATCCAAATGTAATCCTGAGTTTAATTTTAAATGTTCAAGAAGACGAACTAATCTCCACTAAAAATAGACCGGAGCGTGCTGCCGTCTAATTTCAGACATGATATATTTTTAAAGTTGTGATAACAATGAACTCTAGACCAGATCATTCAGTTAGAAGGACTTCAATGTCGATGTATCGAACCAAAAAATATCGATGGTTTGGTATCGATATTTTACCACATTGACGAAATTGGCGACTTTTGGTTTTACTTGCCAAAATACCTGTTTGCTTGTTAGATTGGGGGGAAGATGTTGAAAAAAAGTATCGATATTTTCTTTCGATATCTTAGCTAACATCGATGATGGTTCAGTTCGATATTTCGAACCGAACTATCATCGATTGAACACTAATTTTAACTAATATAGTTATTTTTTAATCTAAAACTAAACAATAATTAGTTTGAAAAAATTATTTTTCTGAGGATTTGTAAGAATAATAACCATAATCTCTCCTTAAGTGAAAACAAATGTAACAGCCAAGGAAAATAATGATACAAATATTTGTAAAAATTTAACATTATCTTTTATTAATCTGTTTTTGGTCTCCTAGAAAATCTAGCTAAAATATATATTTTAAGACCAGACTTTTTTAATTATCTATAGAGATAGATAGATTAGATACAGAGATGGCTATAGATTTGGATCATGATACTAAAATATTGATATATGTATATAATTTAAAAAATAACTAAATGGAGATGGATATAGTTTTAAATAAAACAAGGATATAAATAAAGATTTAAATAGTTAAAACAAAGACGTGTATGGAGAGTTATATAAATAAATAATTGAAATAAAGATATAAATTAACAATCATTTTTAAAACAATAGATAAATATGTTCAGATATATAAAAGCCAAGTAAAACAGAAATAAAATAAATAATATGGTACAAAAATATTAACTTGATAGTAACGTGAAATAGTAACGTGAAATAGTAACGTGAAATGAATGCCGTGGGTTCGATTTTACCTGCCGGCTACTTTTTTTATTTATCTTCTGTAACGAATTAACTACCCAAGAACCGCGACGAATTTCTTGACGCTATGATTTTTTACCCATGCTTACCAACATAAATAAATTTCACTTAAAATAAAATAGTTATTTTGTTTACCTGGATATTTATTCCTTGATGTGATTATTAGTTCCCAGGTAATCCTGCAAAACAAAACAAAATAATAATAAATCAATCTAACAGTGGAACAAACGTACAAATATTCAAATAAAGCAATTTAAAATAATTAGATAAAAATTTTAACAGATGATATAATTTATGTGTTGTCATTCAAAATGAGCCTAAAATACAAAATATTATTCTTTTAAAAAATAACGTTAACAAAAAAAAAAAATGCAAACTTGTTTAAATTAGTTCTGTGTGATGTTACAAGAGGTCTCTGGTGATACCTTTATCAGTGATAGCATTGAGAAGGATGCAAGAGTATCACCAAGTAAAATATCAGTTTGGAAATTACTTAATTAATTATTAGTTCATTTAGATAGGCACAGTATACATAATTTAATTTTATTATTTCTAATTTTACATTATTTCATTACATAATTTTTTTTTTTTTTTAGGTTTTAGTCCAGATCAACATCTTAGCACATAGATTTCAGGATGGAACAGAAAGACCACTGGCCTAAGCTTAAAGGACGCTTTCAGACAGAGAAACTAAATATTCTAATATCGATAAGGAGGCACTAGCGTTAATGTTTGCGGTAGATAAGTTTCACGGATACATCTACGGACGAAAATTGAGAACCGATCATAAGCCTTTGAAATATATATATGGAGAAGGAAAGGAAGTATCAAGAATAACAGCGAACAGGTTGGCACGATGGCAGTTAAATGGGTATACTAATTAATTATTAGTTCATTTAGATAGGTGCACAATGTATTCAATTATTAGTTCATTAAATGGTTACACTGATTAATTAGTAGTTCATTAAGAAGGGTAGACTATATATTTAATTATTAGTTAAATTAGATGGGAACAATAATTAATTATTCGTCATGATTTGATTTAATTGTAACTGACTCTTATCATGAGTCCCTTGAAAATCATCCCTGTGATAAGTTCGAAACGTCGCGGTCGTGATTATCAAAATCCGTTACCCTACATTCTTCAGATAAATTTTGAGTGGTGCTGGAAGAGTGGGTACTCGGTACTACTGATTACTTTGAGTTAATTACATTTTAACGCTAATTTTAATTTCAATTGGGAGGCACCCTTCAAGAAAGGTGTCATTACAAGAAGACCTATAAAAACAGGTACTTATTTAGGTACTTATACAGGTACTTAACAACATTCCGTACACCTTCTCCAGATTGTTACTCCCCTCTATTTTTTTCGAAGGGGAGTAACAATCAAAAGAAGTGCCTATAAACTAAGAATTTATAGATACGCAGCTTATTTCATTATTATCAAGGCAATATGTATTGTATAATATGTATTCCATTGTAAAGAGCAGATAAACTAAGTCAAATAGAAATATATAATAAAGAACACAATACATCACGAGTTACTGGTACGTCGCGGTAGTCAAGTGAAATACCAAGTTAGATCGTCCTTGCCTTTAGAGATTCTAAAAAAAAGACAAGATCAAGGGTAAAAAAAATAATACCTTGTCAATTTCCGGCAGCAAATTAATCAACATATCGACTTTGTTGAACATATCGCTTCAACAGACAACTTGTGACCTTCTAGCTTCAAACAGAGAACTAAATCCATCACATACAGACAGACAAGTAAACAAAGCCCACGCAGTAAAGTATACTCTCAGCATCTTGTCAATACCTTCTTCAAAGTACAATATATTCTAAAGTAAAACTAACATTTAGTACTTGAGATTACAAATTGTTAAAAAAACTAAAAAGTTAATAAATACAACATTAAAGTTAAATTAAACACAGCGCACAAACTAATTAATAAATTACCATTTATTAAAAGGAAAATTTTTCTCAATGACTTATGCCGATTTATCAGAAGGTAAATAAATGTATTAAGCATTGATTTGATAATAAATGGATCTTATCTATCTAAAGTACATTTATATCATCTGGTATTTCAACACTTATTTATTTGAATGATTACTTATTTATTTATCTTTTTATTTAAGGACTAGCTGGATACCCGTGCTTCGCTACGGAGTGTTTTTATATTTGATAAGTTTATAAACTACCAGGAAAGCATACAAATTATTTTACTATGCGAGAATATCTAGATTCTATCCCTCCGCCTTATATCATCCTCCTCTTTGATAAAATCATTTGCAAATATCCTAAATCTATCCCCTTCCTAAATGAAAATATGACAAAATTGTACATAACAACAATTACTGTACTCTTTAAGATCATTTCAACGATATTCATCATGAAGATGAAGGGTATTCATTACTTGTACCCCGTACCCCTTTGAACCAAAATTTATAGTTCGAATATTCGTGTAAACAGTTACCTTCCCCTTGCTTTGAAGGTCAAGTGTGCAAATTTTCATCGAGATCGGGCTAAAACTGTAGATTTGTATAAAAAACTATACATATGTATACGCACTTATGATGAATTTTATATACATATAGAGATTTAGATATAAATTTCCATTTTACCTCTCCCCTTCTAAATTAAAGTAAGACAAAACTGTACTTAAGAACAATTACTTTTCTCTTAAACAGCTTTTCAACGTTTTGTATCATGAAGGGTATCCAGTATCCATGACTTGGTCATTTGTACCCCGTAAACATTACAACAATTATTACTGTACTCTTAAAGAGCATTTCAACGATATGCATCATGAAGATGAAGGGTATTCATTACTTGTACCCCGTACCCCTGTGTACCAAAATTTTAATTTCGTAATCTCATGTAGGCAGTGACCTTCACCTTATTTTGAAGGAAAAGTGTGTAAATATTCATCAAATTAGGATAAAAGACATACCCTCATACTGATACTCTTCTTTTTATATAAGATATAGCTATATTTTTCAATTTTACCCCCCTCCTAAGTGAAAATATGATAAAACTGTACATAACAACAATTACTGTCCTCTTAAAGAGCTTTTCAACGATATGCATCATGAAGGGTATTCATTACTTTGACATTTGTACCCCGTACCCCTGTGTACCAAAATTAAATTTCGAAAATTCATGTAGACAGTGTTTTTCCCCTTGCTTTGTAGGTCAATTATGCAAATTTACATCAAGATCTGACTACAACTGTAGATTTGTATAAAGAACATACATTCGTTGATTTTTATATATGTATGGCCGCCATCTTAAATCAAAATGCCCGATTGGTTAACCATTTATCTAAAGTTACTAATTTGATATAAGGAATCTAACTTCTAAATTTCAAGGTTCTAGTGCAATTGGTTCCGGAGATATCGTCTTGTCGAATTTTGTATATAAATGGCCGCCATCTTGATTTAAGATGGCGGATTTTTAAAATATTTCTTAGCGAGCACCTAGGAGGTAAGAGGAAGACACCTACAAAATTTCATGGTCGTAGGTCCAGTGGTTTCAGAGATATCGTGATGTGTCAGTGAGTCAGTCAGTGAGTGGTATTTGGATTTTATGTATATAGATTACTGTAGTTCTATAGAATAAGTTAATCTAGACTAAATACTCCCTTGTCAGTATATACGTTCTAAATTTACCTCGTGGGTAGATAAATGCTATTCAAAATATAAATAAACAGATTGTACTTAAATATTTAAATTAATTCAAATCTACTTTTAGTCTATGCAAACAGAATGCTTCTAATTCAATATAATAATTTATATGGCTCATTTAATAAACAAATTGGTCCGATCAGAACTCAGTTAAATATTATGAAATATATTTTTATTTCTAGTTAGCACTGGATTTGCTTCTATAGTCATTAGTATTCGCTAATCATATTACTCCCACTTATGAGAATGGTTACTAAAGCGTACTTGCAACTGATGTTAAAGAGTTAGCAAGCAATAGTTTAGTATTTAGCAAAACTGCTTTACAGTGGGATTCTATTGTGTAGCTAAAAATTTACAAGTGACGCTATACGACAATAGTAAGACTAGAAAGTGCTAAACCGTTTCGTGAACAAGTGACGATATTAGTCCAAGTATTGATTACTAATTCCTCTTAACTACAAATAACAACATTAGTCCGACTATCGAGTTCTAATCCGTCTTGCCTACAAGTGACGATATTAGTCCAAGTATAGAAAACTAATTAGTCTTGTCTACAAGTGACGATATACGACATTAGTACGACTAGCAAAAACTAAACCGTTTCGTGTACAAGAGAATATATTAGTCCAAGTATTGATTACTAGTTTCTCTTGTCTGCAAGTAATGATATTAGTCCGAGTATAGAAAACTAATTTGTCTTTTCTACAAGTGAGGAAATTAGTCCGAGCATAGAGAACTAATTCGTCTTTTCTACAAGTGACGATATTAGCCCGAGTATTGATTACTAGTTTCTCTTGTCTGCAAGTAATGATATTAGTCCGAGTATAGAGAACTAATTCGTCTTGTCTACAAGTGATGATATTAGTCCGAGTATAGAGAACTAATTAGTCTTATCTACAAGTGACGATATTAGTCCGAGTATAGAGAACTAATTAGTCTTATCTACAAGTGACGATATTAGCCCGAGTATTGATTACTAGTTTCTCTTGTCTGCAAGTAATGATATTAGTCCAAGTATAGAGAACTAATTCGTCTTATCTACATCTGACGATATTAGCCCGAGTATTGATTACTAGTTTCTCTTGACTGCAAGTAATGATATTAGTCCGAGTATAGAAAACTAATTAGTCTTTTCTACAAGTGACGATATTAGTCCGAGTATAGAGAACTAATTCGTCTTGTCTACAAGTGACGATATTAGTCCGAGTATTGATTACTAGTTTCTCTTGTCTGCAAGTAATGATATTAGTCCGAGTATAGAGAACTAATTAGTCTTTTCTACAAGTGACGATATTAGTCCAAGTATTGATTACTAGTTTCTCTTGTCTGCAAGTAATGATATTAGTCCGAGTATAGAGAACTAATTAGTCTTTTCTACAAGTGACGATATTAGTCCAAGTATTGATTACTAGTTTCTCTTGTCTGCAAGTAATGATATTAGTCCGAGTATAGAGAACTAATTCGTCTTTTCTACAAGTGACGATATTAGTCCAAGTATTGATTTCTAGTTTCTCTTGTCTGCAAGTAAAGATCTTAGTCCTAGTATAGAAAACTAATTAGTCTTTTCTACTAGTGACGATATTAGTCCGAGTATAGAGAACTAATTCGTCTTGTCTAAGAGTGACGATATTCACCCGAGTATAGAGAACTAATTAGTCTTATCTACAAGTGACGATATTAGCCCGAGTATTTATTACTAGTTTCTCTTGTCTACAAGTAATGATATTAGTCCGAGTATAGAGAACTAATTCGTCTTGTCTACAAGTGACGATATTAGTCCGAGTATAGAAAACTAATTACTCTTTTCTACAAGTGACGATATTAGTCCAAGTATTGATTTCTTTCTAGTTTCTCTTGTCTGCAAGTAATGATCTTAGTCCGAGTATAGAAAACTAATTAGTCTTTTCTACAAGTGACGATATTAGTCCGAGTATAGAGAACTAATTAGTCTTGTCTACAAGTGGCGATATTAGTCCGAGTATAAAGAACTAATTAGTCTTTTCTACAAGTGGCGATATTAGTCCGAGTATAGAGAACTAATTTGTCTTTTCTACAAGAAACGATATTAGTCCGAGTATAGAGAACTAATTAGTCTTGTCTACAAGTGACGATATTAGTTCGAGTAAAGAGAACTAATTAGTCTTGTCTACAAGAAACGATATTAGTCCGAGTATAGAGAACTAATTAGTCTTGTCTACAAGTGACGATATTAGTCCGAGTATAGAGAACTAATTAGTCTTGTCTACAAGAAACGATATTAGTCCGAGTATAGAGAACTAATTAGTCTTGTCTACAAGTGACGATATTAGTCCGAGTATAGAGAACTAATTAGTCTTGTCTACAAGAAACGATATTAGTCCGAGTAAAGAGAACTAATTAGTCTTATCTACAAGTGACGATATTAGTCCGAGTATTGATTACTAGTTTCTCTTGTCTGCAAGTAATGATATTAGTCCGAGTATAGAGAACTAATTCGTCTTTTCTACAAGTGAGGGAAATTAGTCCGAGCATAGAGAACTAATTAGTCTTGTTTACAAGTGACGATATTAGTCCGAGTATAGAGAACTAATTAGTCTTGTCTACAAGTGACAATATTAGTCCTAGTATCGAGTAAATATATTGTTTATAAGAAGTAAATCTAAGAAAGAAAAAAAAATTAAATTCCATTGCAAGGGAAAAAGAAATACAAATTATGTTTTTTGCGCAATTTCTCTTTTTGTATACAAATTACTTTAAATGAAGTCAACCAAGTGCATTTTATATTCTGATGAATTAATTTAAATTTACCTCTTTGAGAATTTATTTTTTTTTTTTATTTTTATAAACAACATTTTTAAAACGCTTAAATTAAGTCTCCACACTAATTGATTAACCAAAAAGTGTTCAAAGTGCATTAATTACATAAGCTTATATATTCAGTTAATATAAATTACAAACACACACATATAATTAAATTGAACTTTAACTGAAACGAGTAATTCTTGTTAAGCTAATAAGTACGAACTCTTAAGCACTTAGACCTTTAAATATAAATCGACAAAAGCCGAGGGGTTTCAATTAGAATCCTTGTTATTGTTAATTTGCCAACATCCAAGTTTTTTTTTAATGTCGTATGCAAAGCGATGTATATTTATGTGAATAGTAAGAAGGGAATGAATTCGACTCGTCACTGATCTAATAACGAACCGGGCTTACTCGTTTTCAAAGATATTTTTAAACTTCGGAATGCGGATTTATTTTCGTATTCATACATGCATATATGTACTCCCTATACATACATATCTATCTATCTATATATATATATATATATAAAATAAGACTCCTTCCTCAACTCAACTCAGGGAGACGGTCAGGTGCAATAAAATATATATTGTAAAATATAATTATATATATTGTTCCGGTCNTGACCGTCTCCCTGAGTTGAGTTGAGGAAGGAGTCTTATTTTATATATATTGTTCCGGTCGAGTTGAGTTCTGCAGTGTATACATAATATATATATATATATATATTTACTTAAGTTTTGAAATACGATGTACGAACTAGTATAATTGGGTTCTAGTATGACATCTGAATTTAAGAAATTTAAATAGAGCTCCGGCTTAGCTTGCTGTTAGATATATGGCTCACCTGTCACCTGTATATCTAAACAGATTTTTATTAACAGAAAACCACACCGCTTTCTTTTGAATTCGTGTCTTTTAAATTCTAATGCAATTAAAGATAGACTCCCAATTGATTGGCACATAGCTTCCTCGCATCCTATAACATACTTTATTGATTTTATACATTTAACAGCCATTATTATCTTATTAGTTTAATTGATTTCCCATTTTATTTTTTATTTTATTTTTTTTTTTATCTGTCTTTTTTTTATTTTTTTTTTCTCAAGAATTAAAGTATCAATTTAGAAAAAGTTAAAGAGTGCAGATAGTTCAAAGTTATCTGCGGGTTACTTTCGATATATTACAAAAGTTTCATACTAATCAGCTAAGTTTTTTGAAGCTATTATAGGTGTAAATAAATTGTGTTACCGTTTTTGTTTATCATGTGGAAGAGAAATAAATAAGCGCATAAAGTAGAAAATTACATGGGACCAACAATAGGCTAATCATGACCTACCATACAAATTTCATTAAAATCGGACGAGTAGTTTTTAAGATACGTTGGTTCACAAAAATTTAGTGACATAGCGACAGACAGACACGGAACCAAAAATGTCCCCTGATGTCTGAAACGGATTTCTGTTTTGGAATTTTTGGAATCGGAGACATAAAATATTTTCGTTCTTCAGAACGATCACATAGCTTCCGTTACCTTCGGTATACTCGGAAGTCAAACGAGGTAATCAATTAAAAAAATAAACAGGTCAAGTGTGAGCTAGCCACACACTTGACACAGCGAGGGTCCGTAGGCAACACAGTATTGTTTAAGTAGTACCCTACTGATGATGATGTTTTTTAAAATACTAAAAAGCTTACTTTGAACTATTCTATGGGTCTGATATTCTCAAAACACATAAACAAACTTCTGATAAAGTATTTTTTTGCCCCTGAACCAGAAAACAACCATATAAATACATCGAAAAGAGTCGCTATATTGTTAACATGTGTGTTAGTACAAGCCATATACATGCTAAATTTGAATGTTATCGGACGAAAGATGTAGCCATGAGAGCAGGCGACGGACGGACGGACAGACAGACACACGCAGGAAAATATATGGGTCCTTGGTTTTTCCAAAGGACCCTAATTAGACAATAATGGATTGTAAAAGCATAAAAGCAATAAAGTAAGTGATAGGAGGTTATGTATTATGTGGAGGAAGCTATGTGCCACACTAATTGGCACTCTATTTTTTACTGTTACCACACTTGCTTGTACCTTGAAGAAAATAATTTTTTTGGAAAATCCATAATGTAGATTTGAACTGATCCTGGGTATTCCTACTTTATATTGATAACCCACATAAGTTTTAATTAATGAGCAATAAACGTTTATAAACACAAATACAGCAGAAATTACAATTCTAGTCCAAATTTAAATTTTGACTATGACTACGAGGTGTCCTGTGTAAGTGTACAGTTGTATTAGATATTAGAAGAAGTTCTAAAATCAAGTGTAGTGAAGAGGGGGACAGACGAAGCAGGTTTGTACAGGTAAGGGGCCGGTCCTACAAGCTCGACTTACCGTTAAGCTCCTCTCTGCTTAGCTAAGCTCCCACACTAACCCCTTCAACTTTACATTTCTGCCAACTTAACACTATACTGCTGACTTAAAATAAACACGACCGAATTTCAAACAGCAAATAGACCCAGGTCAATAGTCAGAAAAATCACGGTATAAGCTAATCAAAATATCAAGCAACACAGTAAACCTTCTGTCGTAACCAATTTGAAGGGAATAAAGTAAATTCAAACATTTTGCTTCCGAGCGTACCGAAGGTAAAGGAAGCTATGTGATCGTTCTGAATTAAAAAAAATATTTTGTCTCCGACTTAAAAAAAATTCCAAGACAGAAATTCGTTTCAGACATTAGGGAACATTTTTGGTTCCGGGTCTGTCATTCAATTTATGCGAGCTAAGATATCTTAAAAACTACAAGCCTGATTTTAATGAATTATGGTAGGTCAGAATTAGCCCATTGTTGGTCCCATATAGGCTTCAATCTTCTACGCTCATTTGTTTCTCTTCCACATGCGCATAAACATACATTTATTTTCATCTATAGCTTCATAAGTACTTATCTGATTTGTGTGAAACTTTTATAGTTTATCGAAAGTAACCCACAGTAATTAACAAAAGAAGAACTAGACAGGCTAGAATTTAGCTAAGTAACTAAATTGGGAACTAGGATGTAACTAAATAGAGAACTATAATAATGCCAAGTATCTAAAGAGATAATTGGACTATTGCTAAGTAACTAAATAGAGAACTAGAATATTGCGACGTAACTAAATAGAGAACTAGAATATTGCTATGTAACTAGAACTAGAATATTGCTAAGTAACTAAATAGAGAACTAGAATATTGCTAAGTAACTAAATAGAGAACTAGAATATTGCTAAGTAACTAAATAGAGAACTAGAATATTGCTATGTAACTAGAACTAGAATATTGCGAATTGCGAAGTAACTAAATAGAGAATTAGAATATTGATATGTAACTAGAACTAGAATATTGATATGTAAGTAGAACTAGAATATTGCGAAGTAACTAAATAGAGAACTAGAATATTGATATGTAACAAGAACTATAATATTGCGAAGTAATAAAATAGAGAACTAGAATACTGCGAAGTAACTAAATAGAGAACTATAATATTGCTAAGTTTAAAACTAGCTTTAGCGACTGCACATCAAGAACAAGAATTTGTTTGTAATTATATATGAGAGAAGAGCTGAATCATGAGATACAATTAGGGAATAGTTTCAAGGGTTCAGAGTTACTAGGTATTGGTTGAGAGATTGGTAGCCCTTAGCGCCACTAGTTGGGAAGGTAATGGTCGGAGGCAGGTGAAAGAGTACAAGGTTGGTGTGAAGGTCCAAGGGTATTGTGTATATGAGTGAGACCTGAGTCAGGTAGGGGATGCTGGGTAGAGTCAGATGAACATCAGGTTGGTGGGCACCGTTAGTCCTCATTCCGTTTAGGAATTCTCAGGACGTTGGCGTCACATCACACCCAGCTACTCGCACTCGCTACATTGTCACAAGCCTATCCCCCTTAACCTCCTAGTCCGCTCGCCCGTAACACCCCGCTCCCCCACACTTCAAATCAATTAAGGCAGAAATGCCCATGCTAGTAAAAAAAGGCATATCAGCGGCGAGTGACTAGCATGACAGTAGATGGCGTGCAGCAGAAGCTGTGCAGTGAATTAGCAAGCTTTTATCGTCCGAATGATCAGTCATGTGCGAGCTACTACTGTCTATAAAATAATTCTAGACCCTCGAGTTTGAACCCTTGTAAACTCGAGGGTCTAGAATTATTTTATAGACAGTAGCCTAAGGCACTGCTGCAATGATCAGTCATGTGCGACCTACTAGCGTAAGGCACTGCTGCAATGATCAGTCATGTGCGAGCTACTAGTCTAAGGCACTGCTGCAATGATCAGTCATGTGCGAGCTACTAGCCTAAGCTGTGCACATTTGCCAGTGAAACAGCATGCTTTTATTATCCGGATGATCAGTCATGTAGTCATGTAAGAGATAGCTCAAGGCACGCTTAATCATTTTCCCCATCCCTCGACTCAAGTGAATAGCAAGACAAAAAAAAAAGTTTTTAAGATAATATGTTAGTTCACCAAAATGTAAAAGAAACAGACCGACAAACAGAAACGAGACCAAAAATGTTCCCTGATGTCTGAAACGAACTTTTGTCTTGGTAATTTCTTTTTAATTTGAAGACATAAAAAATTCACATGTCTTCCGTTATCTTCGGTAAGATCGGAAGCAAACTAAGTAATTAAGGGTTACTTACAAGTGATGACGTTTTAAGAATCAATACAGTGAAACGTAATTTGAAAACGTGAACATACCTGGAACAAAAAGAAAAAATAATAATAACATTATGTTCACTTCAAAATACGCTGATATGCTTAAGATAAAAAAAACTAGATCTCTACTGTTAGTGGTATCGCAGACAAGTACGTACGAGTTCACACCAGGTGAAGATAGCTTAAAAAGGATAAACTCACATTTTATAAATAGGTCTTAAAAACGTAATAAAATGGAAATAAACAATATTTTGTCTATCCCATGATGACTTGCCTCATTGGTTAAGAGACTATTTTCGCTGACATACTTTGAAAAAGCAAGATCATAATAAAGATTGTTAGATCAAATAAACCATCTTTACTCTCAGATGGTAGAATTAAACATACAACTGTCTCACAATCAACGTCTGTGCAATTAGGTCGGTCACATGCTTTGTTTGAAGTTCCATTAGAGAGAAACACAGATTCAATATAAACAAACAATTAGGAATAAGGTTGAGGAAAGCTCGGTTAACTAAACCGGGAAAACGTGGACTGTAAAAGCAAAAAAAAAAAAAAAATAAAACAGAGATAACGTGTGACAGGTTTAAGATGTTTCTGGCAAATGCATTTCTTTTGTTTTAATTCAGTTTATTTTTACTGCAAAAGAACGTGCAACTAAGCGTAACTCCTTACAACTTGAGGGGAAAAAACACTAAATTTATGTGCTATTGATTACTGTTTAAATTTGGCAAGTACATAAGGGAAACAAAACAAATGCACTTATTAATCTATAATCTGTGCAAGGATCTATAAATAGTTGGAGGAGACCTGCGTAAAGTGGCGAACTAACTCCAAGTTAAAGTTAAACCAAGTAAAGTCCAAGTCCACCAGAAAGTTCTGAACACTAACGATATGTGATGTGTTTGAATCCATCTGATGGAATACTAACACATTCATGGTTGAAACTGGTGGGTTTGTCTGTATTAAACATAAGCTATTTCCTGTTCATGAGTTATATTAAAAAAAAAAAATGTCGTCTCATCGAATAGGTGATGATAGAATGTTTTCCCGTCCTGAAATTTTAATTTTACAATTGAAGCTCATGTTTACGCGAGCGTTGAGCGTGAACTCTTGGACGGATAACGCTGTTAAAAGAACCTAGCCTGAACATTAGTAAAAGGAACATGCATACCAAATTTCAACTAAATCGGTCAATTTTTACTCAAGTTATCGTCGGACACGTAAACGTTACTGACACATCGACAGGATGCATAGTTTGTTGCATATAAGAAGCTCGCTTACGTTCACTTCAATGTGATATCTGATGGATTACTAACACATTCATAGTCGGAAACCGGAACGTGGTCAAAACCCAAATCATTATTTTAAATAATCAAGAAACAAACAATTTAAAGAAGACGTAGGAAATGAGGGTTTCAACTCAAGTTCGTTCGTAATGAGACCGAAGAAGCATAAGGATAAGGAGGACTGAAGACTGGAATGGCTTGAAGGACATCCTGCAGATAGCTGAAGACAGGTTTCAACTAAGTGTCTCCATTAGACAGTTTCTAGAGCGAGAAACCATCAACTGATAACACCTTCTAGACACTAGACAACTCCAGACAACATTGTAACCAGTTTGACTTCACTTGAGTCCCGTAACCGATAAAGAAAAGATAAAAATTAAAGGCTACGGCGTTTCAAGGTGAATTCCTCCAAAAACACAATACGAGTAAATATTACGTTTTTAAATATTATGTAAATATTATGTTTTAATATTAACTCGTTCACAATGGAATGGGAGAAGCTGTTTAACAATTACTCTAAAATATATGAATTGATTTTTTTGTTAATACTATACGATAATTTCAGGATAGTTCAGTTCAAGCCTGAAGATGCCCAAGTATGGGCAAAATATAGCTTACCTAATTAAAAGAAAATAATTTTTATCTACGATTGATACGTAATATAAACATTGTATCTCTGTTTAGATTCGTAGAAAGTTATTCTTTACACACCTATATTAATTGCGCATGCGTGTCTCATAGTTTTGAACAATTCCTCTTTTTTTCCACTCTAGTGACGAAAAGAAGAAGAATTCTTCAACTTTACACACGATTAGCGAGTTTGTTTACATTTAACATAACTAATTTGATGTTTATTTAATAAAAGTAACTGTTTGTATCGAGTTTCTTTTTTTGTGAAAATCAATGAGTGATTTAAGTGATTAAGAAGAATATGAGGAGAATAATACGTCTTCCGAAATATTTAATTCGGCACAAAATACAACTAACGAATTGATGTCATCTTTATCAAAAGAGAAATACGAGCTTACATACAGGAAGTTTATTATTTTTTCTGTATTTATTATTAAAATCTAACAATCGTAGATAAAGTACGGTACGCAACTCGCGCGAAAACGGCATTTTGCATTGCTCGTGAGGTTTTACTACCTTCGCTATCGCTCGGGTGCAAACTCCACACTCGCATGCAAAATGCTACTTTCCACACTCGACTCGTAATGTACTATTTTTTTCTTCATCCCTAAAGATCTTCTAATAAGAATATAACATAATATTTTTTACTTCTTCCATTATTCATGTATTTTTTGGGCGTCAGCTGCGTAAACGGGGCGGGAGAGTCCAAATGGACATAGCAACCAGTAATGTAATATAATTAATTGTCTTATTTATTTATTTAATAATTAAGTTACATATTTTTATTTTTGTTTTCATATTCCATAATTTATTATCTCTATTTTTAATATTTTTAAAACACCTGATGTAAAATAAGTCATATATTCTTTTGGATATAACCCAATAACGTAAGCAGCTAAAGTAAAAATTTCAAATGACACAGTCCAAATGAAAATAACTAACAATAATTTTACATTTCATATTTATTATCTTATTTATTAATAAGCTGCTTATCTTCACATGATATTGAGCTATATCTGTAATTATAATATATCTGATCTTAATGATAAATAATTATAAGATACTTTATCATGATGAAATGGATCTTGGAATTTCATGATATTTTAATCTAACAATGTCACAAACCCACATCGTTTCAGGACCAGGATTCATTGGTATAGTTTTGACGGAGATTTTGTGGTATTTAGATAACATTATGGAATATTAGGTACTGAGTAAATAATAACGCGCATCTACAGTCTATAAGATTAGAGTTGGCACAATCGAAGGCGGGAAACAACAAACGTGGAGGTAATTTTGGGGTTATAAAAAGGGAAAATTAGTGATACCATGTTACATTTTTTTTGTGGAAGAGGGGTAGAGTAGAGCATACTTTTTCTGAAGTTGCATTCAACATGGAGGACCAATAAAATCGTTTCCCTCAAAATTTTCCCACCTGTTGATTGTGCCAACTCTAATCTTATAGACTGTAG
>KZ651821.1:271542-285856 GCA_001010745.2 Gerris buenoi
TCGGATAAAATGCTATGGATAATACCCGAACAAATGGTTTAAATCAAAAAAACAAATTATAATTTATTTTAAACCAAGTACATATTTAATTTTTTTATGATCATACACAGTGTATTTTTATGTGCAAAATAAATACAAGTCTTAATTATTACATTAATTTTTCTTTTTTTACCATCAATATTTCATAATCCCGATTTAGTGAACTACTCGATATATCATACTTTTTCTTCGACCCCTTGAAGATACGATATATCGGGATTCTACTGTATTAGTATTCACCCAAAATCATGATATAAATAAATAGGTAGCTACTTAGGTGGCGTACCTTCTATCTGGTAAGGGATGTCAATTATATGGTTTATACTGCTGATGGAATACCATACTAACATGTAAATAACATCTCCATCCATAATAAATAACATCTTGGAAAGAGAAGGTAAACCAATAAAAAGAGATTGAAGTAAAGAATTGGAAGAACTAATAGAAAAGTTAAAAGAACCCAAAATAAATTCAGAAAACAAATAACTGAATTTAGATTCTCCCTCCATATTTCCAGGTAGTAATAATTATAAACTAGATATGGAGAAAACAAACTAAATATTCCTCTACTTAAACCTATAAAAATAGAAAAGGTGATGCTAGTTAAAATATAAAATTATTTCAACTAACACAGAATAATTTCCTGGTAGAATAATAACCAGTCTAGTATCTTTAACGAAGAAATTACACTTTGTGTTGTGTTTAAGATCAAATTAGTTTGTATTATTTAAAATGCCATTGTAGATTCATAAGAAGTTGTCCATTTGCATGTTTATTTTATTTATTTTGATTTTTTGTTCTCCACAACAAGACACATTCCACAAAAGCGAGTGGTACAAAACAACTTACATTGAGTATTCTTAACATGCCATTAATATAAATATAAAATTAATTAAAGTAACCAATATATTGGAAAATTACGTAGGGTTTACTGTCATGTAGAATTGGGTGATTCCTGGCGAGGAATCACCCAATCCATGAAAAAGTTGGCTTCCAACTCCCTTATTTGCCATCCATATTGATCCCTTTTGTAGAAATAGTTTGTTTCCACAGTTTACGTTGGCTGATTCGTCCTTCATAATCAAGGGACAGTATAAATTCCCGTAAATACAGTTCACTGATGACCAACTGAATAAGTCAAAACCTCTTTGTGTTATTTATTAGTTATTGTAATTTTTCGACTGTAAATAGTTGTCTTATTCACTAATAAATTAATTTTAAAGTTTGATCACTTAATCCCAAATATGTATTAATTCTAAATATTTGCATGTGTACCTCTTAATTTTGATTTTGATTGATTAATCATGAAGTAATTGTATTCAGGGGTGCAGAATATGTCCGAACGCCCGAACGAGGTTCGGGGGAAATCGGGGCTGGATTGGGGAAATTTTGGCAGGGGAAAATGTAACTGAAAAATTAGAACAAAAAATTATGTCTTAACGTCAATTATCTAAGGGATCTGAAATAAAAATGAGACACTCAGTGAGGGCCTTTAAACTCGGCTTTGAAATATGTACTGACACCGAAACCGAAGTGAGAGCCGTGAATCGAGATGATAATGTTTATCCAAACAACCCCCTCACCAGTGACACCGGTTTCAGTTTCCCTATCTTCTATAAAATGACTTTTCTTTCTTGGAATTATCGCTTATATAATTTAGGGATTAAAAAGAAATATTGTATCAGTTAGTTTTCGAATTCGGTGATCGACGTGTCTTAAGTCAGCAATTGTGTTTGAAATCAGTATATCTTGCATTTATATCGGTTATTTTTAGGTTTTTTTTTGTGTGTAATTTGTTTTGTTTTTATTTGACACTGGCAGAAAAATCTGGACGAATATAAACTGCTAACATTTTTAAATTCATTAAGTTTTTATTATTTTTTTTATTTGGTTTATTATTTTCATTAAATATATAAGTGGTGAAATACTAAGTTATAAATATTTTCTTTAATTAGGTATAGGTTTACCTACCTATATATGTATTCTAAATTTTCGCTTTATAGGCAGTGTGTGAAATAAATTTGTAATAGGTTTTTATCAGATCTAAGTAATTACCTGCGTATTACGTACTATAAAGGTAAAATATAACAGGTAAAATTATAGCAGGTATATTTAAGTGCACACTGTTCAACAACTTCAAAAGTACACAACAGGTGAATTGTGCGTTTTGTGAATAGCAAGAAAGAAGAGACAAACTACGTACCTAGAACCTAGACCATCAGTAGACTAAGTAAACGTTACAATAAGGATACCGATATCATTTTTAGGCTATTATCTGAATAACATCGCAAAGTTCGATTGGGGAAATTTTAATGAAAAAAAGTATGTTCTGGGGAAATTTGGGGTAGTCAAACATATTCTGCACCCCTGATTGTATTTATATTCCTTAACGTGAAGCTGTTAAGTTATGATCAGCAGAACACTTGGTCCAGATCTAGGTGGATCTATAGGGACGCTGTTCTTCCTGGCCAACATAGTGAGCAGCGCCCTCTATATTACTGGATGTGCTGAAGGACTCGTCAACAACTTCGGACCATCAGGTACTATAAGTATTCTATCTTACTCTTCATGTTATCTTATCTTTCCGTAGTATGAATACTACCAAAAACTTAAAAATTGAATTTCTAATTCATTGTACAAGGTACAGGTACTAATTGAGTACTTTATAATTATAAGCGTTAATTCTCGGTCTAGTTCTAATGTCATAAATATTGACTTGCTAAACTTGTAGAAATATTGAAAGCTTGGATTTCAAAAATCATTCTCCTGTGTAGCTTAGTTGGTTAGAGTGTCTATACTGGAAATATAGGAGGCCCGTAGTTCAAGTCCCAGCGCTGGAGTCTATTTTTCTCTGTCTTCCTCCCAGTGTTAATAATAATTATAATTTGATTAAAATTAAAATTTAAACTTTCCATAGTATGAATAACTTAAAAATTGAAATTTCTATGCATTATTGTGATTTTATTTTACAAACCCAAATAAATGTAAAATTCTGATTTCTAAACATACTTACAGTAGATCGTCTTTAATTTTGGATGTTAAAAATCTGGATTGTCGATTATTCGGATTCGATTCTAGCAAAAAAAAAAAAAGAAAAAGAAATAAGTATGTGTTTGTAAACAGATTGTTTATATTATAGGGTTGGCTAAAGGCAGCACAAAGAGTGGTATTGCCTTTTACTCCCATTGTTACTATTAGCCACTTCCATAGATCCCCTCTTGTTACTTCTGTTAAATTTGCTCTCAGTAGCTTAAACTCCTCAGCCTACAAAATAGGATTTATTTTATGTGGAGAGGTAGTTTCTTTGAAAAGAAATCAGGTGGTAATTTTAATTAAAAAACTAAAACTCCAGTTTATAAATTAATGCAGCAATTTTTATGATTTTCAGTTTTAACCTATTTCTTTAATTTTTAATATAGTTTTTATGATTTTATTTTATTGTTAAGCTGTTTTGTTTTTATGTGTGTTTTCTTAATTTTATTTATTTATTCTTTTATTTCTATTGGGTTTTATTTGCCTTGACTGTTGCTTTGTATTAATTTGAAACGGTTTATTTTTGACATTTAAATTAGTGTTCAATTACTGTTTGTTGCCATTGAAGATGGCATTTTAAGGCCAAAAGCTGCTTTGATTTTTAAATAAATATTTTACGTGGAGAGACTTTTCCTTCTATTTTTTACTGGTCTTATATTACTTTGCTTTGTAAGTTTCATCACACACGTATTACCCCAATTTTGAACCACTTCCCGTCATTCAATCTTCTCCAAATTTTTCACATAGAAACAACTAAGGTGAAGAATACAGAAACAAAAATAATAATAATGAAAAACAAAATGGCGTCATATTTCTTTGCTTTTTAAGTTTCATCGCACCCCTATTACCCCAATTTTGAACCACTTCCCGTCATTCAATCGTCTCCAAATTTTGCACATAGAAACTACTAAGGTGAAAAACACAGAAACAAAAAAAAAAAAAATGTACATAAGACCAGTTTTCAAAAATGGAATTTTTATATTATTTATTACTGGCGTCATATTTCTTTGCTTTTTAAGTTTCATCGCACCCCTATTACCCCAATTTTGAACCACTTCCCGTCATTCAATCGTCTCCAAATTTTGCACATAGAAACTACTAAGGTGAAAAACACAAAAAAAAAAAAAAAAAAAAATGTACATAAGACCAGTTTTCAAAAATGGAATTTTTATATTAATTATTATAATTATGTAGATTTTCCAAAAGAATTATCATTTAATAACTGACAATATTGTTACATTCAACAAAGCTAAAAGCTTGTTTTTCTGTCTCACTGAATTTTCGGGGAACCCCAAATATGTCATCATGGTTTCTGCAGAAACAACTGTAGGGAATTACTGCTCTGTAGATACCTCTCTAAAACATTGTTTGATATTAGTCATTGTCTGTAGCTATATGTAGATAGATAAGAGATAACAAAAATGATATGAAATAAGAATAATTTGCTTATTTATCAATCATTTTTTTCGGAAACACATATTTTTCATCAGCTAGATTTTTAATATTGAACCAAAAACTGTTTTAAAAGTAATCTTAACTCTTCTGTTAAAAAGTAGAGACCCTCACACACTTGTCCCCCTTCCCCCCTCTCAAATATAAGTACGATGTATCATTTGTCAATTTGCTTTGGGTGACGAGTTTGAAAATAGACGCTGTAACGAGACAAAACCTGTACTAATTGGTCAATAAAACCATAGAAATAATTAAATATTGACTTAACGTTGGCCCTGGAAACTACTGCAATACATATCTCAGGGATGATTCACGTGTCACCTTGAATTCTATATTTATTACAAATAATATGTTTCCTTGAGTCATTGACTCTTCTGTCATCTCAATAGACTCAAAAGAAACAACAAAAGAGTTCATTTTCGTTTCTATTCATTTTTTAACAAAGCCTTCTTTGATTGTTTTTTTTTATAAAAGTAAAAAAAAGATAAATAAATATTAAGATATAACAACTGCTGACCAAACTAATAATTGGATAATATTTTAGAAGAAAGTTGCTTCTTTTACAGAGAAACAATTTATGTCATTCAGATTATGATATATTGCTTGCGACCAAAGAAATTATAAATTTTAGAAACCATTTGTAAAATTGGGTACTATTAAATTATTAGTTTCTGAAATTTGTAAACATTATGATGATTGAGTATAATTCATTTTATTTAATAACTTTTTTAAAATAGTTGTAATAGAAGATTTTTTTTTTTTTTTAAATGAGTAATATTTTGTGATGTAATTAATAATAAGAAATATATTTTATCTTTTGTTCAGTTTATTCAGAGATAAACTTAATAGTGAAGTGTGTATTTTATCATTATCTTATTTACTTACTTTAATAAATAACTCCCTTCAAAAGTATGCATCTTGACAATTAAAAAAAAGAAACTAATATAGTCAAAAGAATGAATTCTGATAAGAAGTTGATGTCATTGTTTGTTTTGATATCTATGAGTCCTTGAGTTTTGGAATTAGTTCTCTATTTATTAATTACTTCCCTATAACTGGTTGAAGGTTGATTAGAAAATTAACGATTTGATATTTTGTTTGACTATTGTGATTTATCCAGACCTATAATTAAATGAGCCCCTGGTGTAATACAATTAGCTAAATTTGTTCATTAGTGCAATACAGTAACTATAAATATTAATTTTAACATTAATTGTTTTCTTATGATCTTCATAACTATTTAGGGGAATTTCAAAGAATTAATATTAAAATGCTTTCTCTCCTCAATTATGTATTTTTGTTTTGAAGCCTCAGCTTTATTAGAAGAAGAGTTGAAAGTTCTGACTCTGTGAAACCTAAACCCAGTTAACTCTGAAACTTTTATTAAACCTTTAGATCCCATTTAAAGGATTTAGCAACATTTATCACTTCATTGCAGCGTCGTTGTTGGTTTGTCTGAAATATATTTTTCTCATCAAATAGATAAAGAAAGATTATTTTCTCAAACCAAAATTCCAATTTTTAAGCTGACGTGTGTAAATGTTGTGTGCAAAAAGCTTTGATAGATAACGCTGTCCAACGAACTTAGTAGCCTTAATATTGACAGATCAGTCAACTTTACTTAAGTTATTGGCGTAAGTGTAAACCTTACTGATAAACATACAGGATGCATATTGTGATGAATTTAAGAAGCTTGTTTTGATTAGTATTTCTCTGTTGTTGGCCAATTTAGGATAATTTCATAATCTAATCATTTTAAAAATAAGTCGATGTTGATTTGTTAAGTGACTCCATTTTCAATTAAAACATAATAAGAAAGTAATAACAGAATTTAAATGAAGAAAACAGAAAGAAAATTAATAATTTTATTCCAGATAAGAATAATTAACGTTTTGTATCAGTAAATCATTATTGACTCCACGTGCTTTTGATTCTATAAATAACTGAGTCTACTGATGTAATGTTTGTTAATAGAGTAAACGTTTGTGTTAAAATGTATTAAAATACTTGTGTGTTTAAATAATTCTTGGGTATTTGGGTCTATTGAGGAATAATTAAAACGTTTTCTAGTTAGTTAGCTTAAGAATTGACCTGATTGAATTGACCTAGGAGAACTTTTGCTCAATATCGCAATAGTAAGCCTTATTATTTTTTTAGTAGACCTAGTCGTCTATTAAGTTGTCAATTAAGAATTGATAAATATGTTCAAGAAACAATTCACTTATTTTGCAATTGCCAGATGGCCTTATTGCCAATGGCATATTTTTTAATTAAAAAAAAACTTATTTCATCAATATAAATAAAGATCTACGGATTTTTTTTTTTTTAAAAAAGAACATAATTATTAGGTTTAAAGCTCTTTGTAGCAATGAAGTATTTGTGGGGTGTGTGTTTATTCAATTATGGACTAAACAGCACAAAAGTTCTCAATTTAATTTAATGATTTTGAAGATTGATTTTGTGTCGTCTTCAGCCAATGGTTACCATAATATACAGTAGAACCTCGCTTACACGACCCTCAATAACACGAAAACCTCAATTACAAGTGCAATTTTCAAATCCCCTAGAGATTGCCATAACACATAATGTTTAATTAACCTCTATAACGTGGCTATTATTATCCAAACAACCTCAATAACACGAATTTTTCCCAATTCACAACATAACTCAGAACCTGTATAACAATTCGTTTTGAAAAGTTAACCACTATAACGCTTCTCTATACAGGAATGAGTCAACCTTGAAGAAGTCTAGACTTGAAACTCTCGCCCATTAACCTTGATAACATGGCCGATATGTTAAAATAACCTTGATGACACGACTCTCAACATAAAGAGCACCTCAATAACAAGACTGTTTCCCTTATCCCCTTGAGACACTTCTTATCGAGGCTCTACTGTAATAGGTGTTTTGTGTTCTTAACTGTTAGATTTAACAAGTTCTGTTATGTATTTACTTTCAGGTTACTTTGAGTGGTCAGGTCACACTCTGCCAGACAGTAACTGGTGGAGGTTCTTCTACTGTTCAGCTCTGAACTTGCTGAATCTTCTCGTCTGTCTGATCGGTGCTTCTATGTTTGCCAAGACCAGTGTCGTTGTGTTTGCCATCGTCAGCATATCTCTTCTCTCAGTTATCATCAGTTTCCTTACTGTTAAAGAAATGCAGGTGAATATCTTATTCACTTCTAACATTGTATGTCTTAGCTTTTAGTGTTTCTTTTTTTGGCATTGGCTACATATAGTGTTTACTTAACATGATTTTGAGTTTAAGGTATAAGTATTGAACTTATACTTTTTTTTTAGTCACATTGACTTTCAAAGCATGCAATTCATATGACTCTTTTCAATACAATTAGATATATTTAAATATAAGAGATTTAAGAGTAATAGCCACCTAGGTTAGAGGAAAATGAATATTATAGCAATAACAGGATGAAATAGTAATCTTCTAGTCAGGTGGATATAAAAAGCACTTAAATTACGTATTATGTTACAAAATATAGCAAAATTTTCAACTTACTGACCATAAATGTGGTTTTCAGCCTGAATATGACTTAAAGAGGGGTCAAAATATCGCAAACGTGAGCTTTTAAATTTTTCCTTTTGACCCTACTTTCAATAAGATGAGAGATTTAATTTTTGGACTGTAGAATATTATACTAGGCTGAAGAGTTTATTTGGAATGAAAGTATATATTTATTTTTATTTAATCAGAGCTTTCACCTTGGGAACCTGAGCTTCTTCAGTAATCTACAAATTAAAATTTTACATGAAATGTAAAGGAAAAAGACGACATGTCTTTTTGAATTACAAAGGTAAAACATTAAAAAAATTGTACAAAACAAAGAATCTTAAATTTATGTTTGCTCAAAATATATTGTAGTCAAAGCAAAATGGTATAGCAAAGTGTGGTATTTATTTAAATAATAATAAATTAATTAAAGTGACAGAAAATCTTAAATCTTTAAATCTGAAATAATGAAATAGGAAACATAACTATAAGGGTTGTAACATATTGTCCTGAAGTGTGAAACATATTGTGTAAAGTGAATGAGGGAGATGTGGAAAACCAGGTAAGATAAATAGGTAAGGGGATTTCCTGGGGGTTTTCTTGGAGGTTAAGGAACTATATTAAGGATCAGGTAACTGTGGAAGAAATCAAAAGGATTACGGAAAACCATAAATAAAGGTTCAAAAATAAAAGAAAAAATGCTGTTGTAGCTCAGGGACAAATGGCTTACTTTAATTTACTCCCTAGGTGCATAAATAACGATTTCCAAAATTCCCAGAAAATTTTACTATGAAAGTTGTTGTTTTTGAATTTGTTTTAGGTTCCTCTGCCCGAAACCAACACACTGATTCCTAACGCAACACATCACAACGCCACGTACACCGGGTTGCTTCTCTCAACACTCCAGTCCAACCTGTACCCTGACTACGCCGCAGATTACACTTCTAACGGCCAGATAACTAGTTTCTCTGTGGTGTTCGGTGTCTTGTTCAGCGGTGTAACCGGTATCATGGCTGGTGCTAACATGTCAGGTAACTATTTATAAGTAGAATCAAAGTGGTAGAGGAAGCATTGTCAATATAAAAAGTGGCTTAAACTGTAGGTTTAAAACCCATCCAGGTTTCAGCATACAAGGAGACGGAGCAGCTTCCCCGAATTAAACACTATTAGTAGAGATAGATCTGTATGATTTCATGGAATTCCACGAAATCAAATCCATGAATTTGAGATGGATCTGTATGATTTCATGGAATTCCTTTCCTGTCTGAGCAGCTGTGTTTTTTCATTCCAATTAAGGGAAGCCCATTAATTGATTTATTTCTTCTTCAGTTCTAAGTCGGATCTTTAACTGAAAGCATCATAAGATTTTTATAATGAGTAAACGAAAACATACCGAAAACATAACATCCTAATTATTCAACTCATAAACAAGTTAACAGATAACTTGTATTTAAGCTAACAACTAAATAAGCCAATAACTAAACTATTAAACAAGTAACAAGCTTATGGTCTAACTCTAACATAAGAGTAAGCTAAAAATGAATTTCTTTGTACTAATTTGAATGCACTTTTAGTCTCGTTCATTGCTCTGTTAAGTTAGATCTTTTCACGTATAGTGTAATTATTACTAGCCTAAAAAGATAGATTATTGTATAGTTGTTTATATTTTGTTTCTATTTATGTGCAGGTGAACTGAAGGACCCAGGTAAGAGCATACCTTCAGGTACGATCTCAGCTGTTATATTTACCTGGATATGCTACATAGTGGTGGCTATTCTGACTGCAGCTACCTGCTCACACTACCTACTCATCAATAACTTTCTTTATATGATGCCGATCAACCTGCAACCTGCATTCATCACTGTGGGTATCCTCACCGCAACATTCTCTGCCAGTCTTTCCAATCTTATCGGCTCAAGCCGTGTTTTGGAAGCTCTTGCAAAGGACAATATTTACGGTAAGAATTCCTGAGCAAGACAATTTAATTTAATAGTTTTATCATATTTTTATGTTTTACCAGTTTCAATAGTTTGAATAAGCTTTGTTAAGTTTTTTGTTAAGTTTTAACAAGGCCTAATGAAACTGGCACATCTTTAGATTGTTACTCCCCAAGAATACAGAGGGGAGTAGCAATCTAAAGATGGTGTACAAAATGTTCTTCATTAGACTGCTACTCCCCTTATAAAAACAGTAAAAACAGAAGTGTGATATGTCTTTGTCCCAAAGTATATAGGACTAAACATCCTTTTGTCTTAATAGTTATTTAGTNATTAAACTTTGGTTTTATTGATGTTCTAAAAAAATTCCAAGAGTTACATTTCTAACTTTTAATTTTATATTATCTGGCCTAGTTATTCAATATTTATTGATTTATTTTTAACATTTTTTTTTAAATTAAAAATAAATATTACATTGTTCTATAGAGGATAAAACACTCTAAAATGTTTTGAGTCGAGGGTCCAATAATGCTTTTTCTGGGATCAGATCACATTTCTTTGTGAAATCACTTCCATTCTGGTCCTGGATTGAAATTTTAAAAAAGTTTTCCATTCTCTATGAATACATAGCTATTAATAAAAATATGCAGCTTTATAATTTTGTTAATTAATTCTTGTGTATTTTTGTATATCTACCACAGTGCAACAGTTGATGCTGGAGATCAAAATGAGATTAGGTCAATATAATGTGTTGGCAAATGTTAGTCATTAAAAAGATTGACTGTCAATTGGTGTGGCACATAGCTTCCTCGCATCCTATCATTTACTTTATTGATATTATGCTTTAAAAAGCCATTATTGTCTAATTTGTTTCCCTTGTTTTTTTAATCTGTCAAAATTAATATGATTTTTGCATGAATTAAGTATCAATTTAGAAAAAGTTTAAGAGTGCAGAGGGTTCAAATTAATCTGCGGCTATCTTCGGGCTACTTTTGATAAATTATAAAAATTTCATACAAATCAGATAAGTACTTTTGAAGCTATATGTGTAAATAAATGCTTGGATATGAGCATGTGGAACAGAAATAAATGAGCACAGAAGTTTGGTTTTTGAAACCTAAGGTTTTAGTGGCAACAGAAACACAGACAGGAGGTCCCTGATGTCTAAAACAGATTTCTGTCTTGGATTTAATTTAATAATGGTTGTAGATACCAAATTCAAAATCAAAGCTGTTTGGTTTTTCAAAGTGAGAAATCCGAATTCAGTGCTCGTTTGAAGTTATACTCATGTTATTATACTTTGTAAATGTAACAGCTCAGATTGACCATCCAATGTGAGGGAAAAATTAAAACCAATAGACGATTATTTTAAGGTTATCTAGTGTTGTTTTTGTTTGCCTAATTGGCCTGACCTACTGCCCGCCAAAATCTCGAGCTTTCATTGGCTCCCCTCCCGTTTTTTTTTTTTTTTTTTTTTTTTTTTTTTTTTTCCCATGCAGTCAGAATAACAGATTATAAATCTAGTATAGTTCCTAGAGTCTTCAACCGTTGTTAAATTATTGTTTTTGAAAATTAAGTTTGACTTTTAATACCCTGTATCTTTTTAATGACTAACATTTGCCCACACATAAATTTGACTTTATCTTTTATTTTGATCTTTCTTTAGTATCGCCTGTTGCTCTCTGGTGTATAAGTTATAGGGACACCCTGCATATTTACTGATTTTCTGATTGTGTTTGTTCAGGTAAATTGTTAAGTTGGATCTCAGCTGGTGTGTACAGGAGTAACCCAGTGGCTGCTGTGGTGACATCGTGGGCTCTGGTTCAGCTGATTCTACTCATCGGTTCCCTCAACGTTATTGCTCAGATTAACTCTGTTCTTTTCCTTCTCTCCTATTTGGCCACTAACTTTGCCTGCCTAGGCCTTGATCTCACCTCTGCACCCAACTTTAGGTATACTATGTTATATCTTTTACATTTTTAATGGGATCAGTAGCACTATTAGAAATAACAATATACAAGTCTTGGAGATAGCGTGCAAAAAAGTGTCTGACGAACATCACACTAGAATTTTGTGTATAAGACAATCTTTTGGTGCTATTTAAGAATATGAGTTCGGCTAAGTCTGTCTGCGAGACTTAGCTTGGCAGTTGATGATAATTTGTCTCTTAATAGAATGGTTAGTCAAATATTACTCCAATCAAAGAGGTCACCTATTAAGTGACAAACTATCATCAACTTGATTTTTGGTCTACCGACTAAGTTAGTACTCAGGATCATGAAAATCACATTGTCCACCAAAAAAGCTAGGACATGCCGCTTTATTGGATATTAGACATAACACTATTAGATATAATTTACAATTAGACTTGTCTGATTTCTTTTCAAAATTAACTTTGTTACTCCTCTGCCAGCATGGCATCTGCCTTACATCTAAACAAAAATTCAAATACATCTTACATATAAATAAAGATTCAATATGGCAACAATATATATGGTAGACTGCCTAAATTTGACGCCTGAACAAGTTGGTAAAAAATGACAACAGAAGATTGTTCCTCTTGAAACAGGGTGCTGTCTTAAGCAGCCCCTACACAATTAAGCCGCTTGATCAAGACTTCGCGTCAAGCTGATTGACACAACCTTCAAACTGCCTTGGGGCGCACCAAGCATCCCATCAATCTTTTCATCAACACTCATTTGTAGTGGAGTTTTCGACTAGTGAACTGCTCCTCCTGGACTGTAGTGAATCAGTATTGTTTAGATACCATGGTTTCGAATCAGGATTTTGGGTGTCTAGCAGATGATTGACGGAATGCCTGATCAAAATGGCTCAAGACTATCAAGCGGTCTATCAAGCCGCTTGACTCATTCAAACTTTCCATCAATCTCCGCCAAGGCTTGACTCAAGCATCAAACGGGTTCCTAGACTATCAATCATGCATGAAACCAGCTGTTACACCATTGCTTGACGTGCTGTTTTGATCAAACGGGTTGATCGTGTAGGGGCTGCTTTATATTTAATTTTTGCTTCAAAAATTGGGATTTGTCTTATTCTCAAATATTATATAAAACCCCTCGAAGGCATCTTACATTTGAAGCAAGACAGCATTTTGTAGTAGCTGTTAGATACCTATGGAAAGAACTAACGGTATGTGAATGTGTTGTTTAGGCCTAGTTTCAAGTACTTCACTTGGCACACTGCTCTTATCGGACTGGTCGGTACTCTTGTAATGATGTTTGTTATCAACCCCGTGTACGCAGTTAGTTCCATCATACTCTGTATCCTCCTGGTGATTATACTTCACTTGTTCTCTCCTTCGTCAAGAACAGCCGACTGGGGATCTCTGTCTCAAGCGCTCATCTTCCACCAGGTAATGTGGTGTTTCATTTACCGTTGGTAGAAATATTTTCTATTATTTGTGTAGAGGAGTTCCCTTACAGACACTTGGCAAAATTAGCTATCACTAACAATTCTGATATGAGAGCTGGTGGTGATGGTGAGAAGGTTGCTAACATAGTGTTTCTAGGTTTCCCTTTGGCAAGTTGTGCCACAGAAAACATTTCCTTCCTCCCTAGAATTGTACTGGGGGAAATTGTCTGAGATAAGTGAACCTCCCCACTTACAGAGGGGAATGTTTTTAAGAGAGGTGTTTTTAGGTTGATGTTTTTGAACAAGGTTCAACTAATGTGTGTCTTTCTTACTACGTGTTTATTTTGAAAAAAACTGAAATATTCCTCCTTATTTTTGATCTAAAGAAAACTCACCTAACCTCTGTAAATCTAACTCTTTAAATCAATCAATAAATTTCTTTAGTAGTTAAGTCTAAATGGAATTTAACACTATTAACTGTTGATTATATACGACAATATATATGAATAAATTGTGACTATTTTTGTTATCTTAAAATATACCGTAGGTAAATCCATTTCAGACATCAGGGAACATTTTGGTTCTGTGTCTGTCTATCTGTCTGTCGCTCAATTTTTGTGAACCAACACATAACTACTCGTCACATTTTAATGAAATTTGTATGGTAGGCCATAATTACCCCATTGTTGGTCTCATATAAGTTTCAACCTTCTGTGTTCATGTTCTAAGCCCTTGAAGGTCACTAATAGCCCAGTCAAATTAGCCAAAATAGGAGAAAAAAATCCCGAAGTTTTGAAACTTGGCAGAGTTGTTGATTTGAGTGTCCTGTACAACATACTAAAAGTCCCCGAGGGTGGGGGGCGAGCGCGAGGTGGGGGGGCCCCCTGAAGGGCCATTTTTTCAGTTTTTCTTAATTATCTTCGAAAATATTGAGTTTAGCGAAAAACTAGTTATGTACAAAATTAAACTAG
>KZ651822.1:1547-13971 GCA_001010745.2 Gerris buenoi
GTATATTTTAAAAAATATCCCCTCAGAAGCTCTGTATAATAAAAAGAAACACAATTTAAAGAATTGAAAACTAACAGGGAGGACATGTGAAAGTAGTAAAATTAAACACCACACTTTCTGCTGTAAATATAGGACGTTTATTTAACATTAATAAAAAAGACTTACCATATTTCAATGTTGTATAGATTTCCTCGATATAAGGTCTTCAGATAATGGTTCATCAGATAACTGGAAATTTCTTTTTTGAGCATATATAATTTTACCGTGAATATTCAGTTTACTGATTTGTTTATTCGATGCCTTAATCGATTCATCAGAATGGCACTTCGCTACGTGTATATGATACCTGGTTATTTTAACAATATGAGAATTATCGTAAGCGCAAATTACTAAATCTTTCGTGTAATTCATTCTAACGAGAAATATCTTATGTGGAAATATAGGTAAGTATATATATTTTGAGATATAAAATATTTTAAGTTGTTTAAAAACGATCTCTGAAGGTAAGGTATAGAAATGTAGAAAGCTTGAATATAACTCAAAGGACAAGACACCACGTGTATACATATACAGGTATCTAGGTTGACATGTGAGAGAGACAAATCTTAAACTAACAATAGGCTATAAGTAGAACTTTCATCTATGTCGAAGGTTTAGAAATCTATGAATGTATAAAACTGGGGTATAATACTCGGGGCTAGATACCACGTGTGTGCAGGTAGCTGGGTTGACATGGGACTGACATGGGAGAGACAAATCTTAAACTATAATAGGCCATTACTAGAACTTCCATCTATTAACTGAAAGGTTCGAATATAAATACAAAAGGATAGTTTCACCTTGTAAACTTTTTTCGTAAATTTATGGTTCACATTGATTCAAATCCTATAGAAATTTATAGTAACAGGTCTAGAAGGTGGGTTGGGCGTCTCGAAACAGGTGGGGTTAGAACACAAAACATCCATTGAATCAGATGAAATATTATTGACGTGGGTTCATCCTTTCAATCTTTTACCATTGTCTGATTTCACCTTTTTCTTTTTAAAGCATAGATATTTTTTGAGGCTAGGAAGTCTTTAAATAGTAAAACCCTATTAAGGGTTATTTCTTTACTGAATAATAAATAAAGTCGACTATGTTAGATCCACCGAAAATACTCTAGAGCGTAGGAAAGACTAAAATATGTATATATATATATATATATACGGTTAAAGAGAAAATTTTAGAAACTCCTCCCACATTTTGGAAGGGAGATTCCCCTTCCAGCCCACGCCTACAAGGGATAAGTTAACCCCCTACTCTCCCCTATACATCTAGGAAGGAGAAACTACCCCCTCTCACCCCCCTATGACAGGGGGGTGTATGCCCCTGTGTATATATGGATTGATGTAGCATGTTTAAATCATTGTGATCAATTCCTCTTAAAGAGTTTCTTGTTTTACAATACTAAGTGTTTCAAAGTGTTCCTTGGTTCTCCAAACTTACTTCCAGCTTGTTTGCAACGAAGCCATCTTTAGTCTACAAAGAAGCTGACTCCGTTTACAAAAACCTCTTCAATCAAAATAAGTAAGTACCCTTATAGTTTTATTTATTTATTTTCTAAATAATAATTACTTGGTTAATAGGTAGATATTTAAATTTGAGGGGGGGTTATAGTAATAAAGTTAGAACCCCAGTTATATATAAAAATGTTTGTTTTATTTTAGAATTATTTAATAACAATGTGTTACATATTACAAATATTTTAGATTTTAGACAGTTTTAAAAATATTAATACGATTTTAACATTTAAACATAAATAAATACAATTTACAAAAAAACAATTTTTAATTTAAACATGAATAAAATACAATTTAAAGAAAAAAATTAGAATAAATATTTACTACACTTGGATTCTAATAAAGAGTCTCCATTCGAAATAAGATTCTTAAAATTACACATGAATATAGCTGTTATTTTTTTATCATTTGACAAGTTATTTTGTTTAAAATGTGTGTGAAATTTACTGGGGTCTCTCCCTCGAGCTGAATAACATAGAAAGATTATAACATAGAAACCACAAACCGCCGTAAAAGGGCTTTGTAGACTAAACCTATTGTAGCTCCAAATGGTTGAATTTCTAGTTAAGAAATTTAATATTTCAATTTGGGGGTACTGTGCAAAGGAACAAAAATAATAAGCTTTACTATATTTATCAATATAAACCGCCATCCAATGAGTGCCACTTTTATAATGTTCATCACTATTAATAATTATAGCTGCAGGAGCGATTATTGATCTCGGTAGACGATCTATCGGATAGCAACCTTTGAAAATATTCTTTAAAAACATGTCATAACGACAAACTCTTTCAATCTGTATATTATCCATGTTACGTCTTAAGTCTAACTGCGACTATTATTTTAATTTATCCCCTTTTATTAAGTTAGAGAAATATCTTATGAAGCAAAATCAGTTGTTACTGTACGATCTTTGGAAATCTCTATCAAATTTTGATATTCAACATACATTATAAGGGTCACAGCTTCCTGTAGGCTTTCTTTAAACTTTAACTCCAAACTTACAGCACCCTGCTTCAGTAAATTCCATGTTTGATGCGAGAAATTAGGTGTTAAATTAAAAGCATATAGCGTAAAACCATTTTTATAATCTTCCCTCGATATCTTATTTCCAGAATCCCTGCAATGCATATTTGTTCCTATAAATAGACCAAAATACGCTTCCATGAAATCATCTTTAGAGAAATCAAGTTGATACGGTCTCGCAGAAAACGTCTGTCCATCAATATGAAGATTTAAATAATTTAAATTAAAAGGATTGAGGCTGAATTCCCCACAAAAGCTCTATTTGACACGAAGCCGACGACTGTTCTTTTAGGCAGTTGCCCGATCAATATATTATCGAGGTTGGAGGAGGTAATGCCACTCGGAATGGTAAATGTTTTTACATCTGTCTTACCTTCAGAGATCGTTTTTAAACACGTGGAACTTAAAATATTTTATATCTTAAAATATATATACTTACCTATATTTCCACATAAGATATTTCTCGTTAGAATGAATTACACGAAAGATTTAGTAATTTGCGCTTACGATAATTCTCATATTGTTAAAATAACCAGGTATCATATACACGTAGCGAAGTGCCATTCTGATGAATCGATTAAGGCATCGAATAAACAAATCAGTAAACTGAATATTCACGGTAAAATTATATATGCTCAAAAAAGAAATTTCCAGTTATATGATGAACCATTATCTGAAGACCTTATATCGAGGAAATCTGTACAACATTGAAATAGGGTAAGTCTTTTTTATTAATGTTAAATAAACGTCCCATTATTTACAGCAGAAAGTGTGGTGTTTAACAATCTAATGTGATTTCGCCATGGATCCCTTAAAATTTTACTACTTTCACATGTCCCCTCTGTTAGTTTTCAATTCTTTGAATTGTTTTTCTTTTTTTTATACAGAGCTTCTGAGGGGATATTTTTTAAAATATACGATACAAAATACTCGGAAGAATAAAATACATACGCACACACACACACACACACTTATCATGGGGGGGAGGAAGAGGAAAAAACTTCAATCCCCTCTCTCCTTTAAGAGTAGAGGGGATTGAAAAATCTATATAAGGAGCTTCTTTTACTAATTTTGATCATTCCAAGTAGTAGCTATTTTGCTGTAGACTTATATAGTGTAGCATATCTAAGATCCTTCTTCTAGACATTTCTCTAATACATTAGTAATGTAAGTATCCCCCTCTGCCTTATAATTTTGATCCTAATTTATATTTATGCATTAATACAGGTATATTTATTCTCAGGCTAATACGTTTGTCTGTTGTTTTTTATTCTTGATGTCCTTCCTTCAACTGTGCCGAGAAGCGTGCAAGCATAGACAAACTATCTCGTTCAACAATCTTAAACCGGGGGAATATCACTTGAAAACGATGACTCGAACATCCATGTCATTAGGACCTTCTGTATCTATAGAAATAGAGATTAACGAGGGAGAAATAAGACGACTTTACCTTCCTAGCCGGTTAGGAGACCGTTTATATTCTGCAATTCCGGTGGATGTTCGCGAGTATCCTAGAACAGTAATCTACCGCGGAAAAACCAGCCAAGGTGTATGTATACAGGTGGTTAAATAAATACCATTATTGAAGAAAATTAGAAGGTTTTTTTAAAATAAAAATAAGAGAATAAGTTTTTGTCTAGAATACTGGACACTGGGCAACGAGGTTACTAAGATTTTAAATGAGTTAAATTAATATTAATTTAAGTGTACACCCTATTTTCTTATATAAGAAACGTTTTTTTGATGGATGGTAAGGTGTAATAAGTTGTAACTAAGCCTTTATTTCATTTGTTGAGACGTTTCGACTCTTAGAAGAGTCATCCTCAGTCAATTTATTCTATAACAAATTGTCAATACAACATTTTTTAGAAAACTGCTTTCTTGGCATTCATATTCATAATAATAATTACATAAACCATTACTCTTATACAAATTCCTATATCTTTTTTGTTTATTTCTGCAATTACAATGGAATGTTGCTATTAATTAAATTTACTTAATTACTTACAGTTTTATGGTCACATCAAGTGTCATAACATCTTCCTCCGTGGGAGGGCGTCTTTAGTTTTAGTTGAAATTAAGTTTAAAATTTTTATAATTTAAGTCAGTAATTGATTTAAAACAATTTCACATGATAAAAAGATATATATAACATAAACATAACAATTGAACAATTCACTAGGAATTGTTCAATTGTTATGTTTATGTTATATATATCTTTTTATCATGTGAAATTGTTTTAAATCAATTACTGACTTAAATTATAAAAATTTTAAACTTAATTTCAACTAAAACTAAAGACGCCCTCCCACGGAGGAAGATGTTATGACACTTGATGTGACCATAAAACTGTAAGTAATTAAGTAAATTTAATTAATAGCAACATTCCATTGTAATTGCAGAAATAAACAAAAAAGATATAGGAATTTGTATAAGAGTAATGGTTTATGTAATTATTATTATGAATATGAATGCCAAGAAAGCAGTTTTCTAAAAAATGTTGTATTGATAATTTGTTATAGAATAAATTGACTGAGGATGACTCTTCTAAGAGTCGAAACGTCTCAACAAATGAAATAAAGGCTTAGTTACAACTTATTACACCTTACCATCCATCAAAAAAACGTTTCTTATATAAGATTTTAAATTGTACTTAGTCCTAAATACTGGACACTAATTTGAACTATTTTTGTTTAACTGTGTTATATATTTGTTAGTGTGTTTTAGTATAATTTTTTAACCTGAACAATCCAGAGAATTTTGCAATAATGCACGACCTCTTGTTTAGTGGCGATTTTTCTGATATGGAAGACATTTTCGATGACGAAGATTGTGATGTTATTACTCAGCCGGAACATATTCCTACAGTTTCAAGAATTGGTGAGTAAAGACATTTTTATGCAGATCTTCAATTTCTATAATTATTAAATAATATTACATGTTACATTTATATGTTTTTTATTAACTGTTTCTAGGTTCAGGTTGTCTAAGAAGAGTCGAGAGAGAAGAAGAGATCCCAGTAGATATTGATTCAGATGATCCCGATGATCCAGGTGAACCTTCTCCATCCATTGAAGAAGACCCTTTACCCTTAGCTTCATTCTCATACTTTGATTCATTTGAGACAACAAGAAAAGACAAAATTAAATGGAAAAAAAGCAGTGGCAAACGCATGGTTTGAGTATAGAAAAGATTGCACTGTTTTGAAATTGCCACAAAATAAAATTTTAGACCTCTTGCATTTCCGAATGGATGTTGCTAGTGGACTGCTAGCTCTCACTAATCAACCAAAGAAAAAGAGAGGAAGACCAAGTTCATCCGAAGGTGAAATAGTGAGCCCAGATGAATCGTGGACTCCTAAAAGGGTTGAACACCGTCCCCACCCAGTAGCAAGATAGCAGCAACGACACAAGTCATATACCTGTACAAGGTGTAAGTTTGAAAATTGTAAATTTAAAACAAATATTTATTGTAGTAAATATTTATTGTACAAACTGCTACAAGGATTTTCATACCACAACTACTGCGTGAATTGTAAATTGGACTACTGTAAATTATAATCTGATTTTTGTTATATGTCTTTTAAAATATTATTTTTATTAATGTTAAAGAAATTTGAAAAACAAAAGTTGTTTATTCCAATTTTTCTGACATACTAGTAATTACACTTCAATGAGGGTAAAATTACAATAGCTATATCACATAACAATATATGATCCGTTGGTGCCCAGTGTCCTACATACCGAACATTTTTTGCAGCAAAAATGGGCTGCACAAAAAATCTGAAAAAATTCAGGGACACTCTATGGATCACTATAATGCAATGACCCAAAAATCAGAATTTTCGAACAAGTACTTTTTTATCAGTCCTGAAAGGGTTCCCATTATCTACAACTGTCCTATTTAGAGGACAGTTGGAATTTTATTTTTTATTTTCGACGCCAAACATTATTATTCACAATCTTCATAATTGTGGCTTTAAGTCTACCTATATTGATAGACCCAATATCTGCGGATAAAATTATAAAAAAAAGTAGACCAAAGCACTCGAAATTAGATTCATTTCCCTATGATGTCCCCAAATGGATAAAGAAGGGTACTTGTAACTTTACTCCTAGGGAAAAAGGATCATTAGCTGACGAGAATAAGCAGGGAAAGGTAATTGCTGAACTGTAAAACTGTTCTCCCTTAGACATTTTTAAATTGCTCTTTTCACCTCAAATTATTGCACACATATGTGAACAAACTCATATATATGCTTCTCAAATAAAAAATCTAACTAATTTTACTATAACAGAAAATTAATTAAAATTTTTTTATTGGAATACTTATATTTTCCTGTTACCATACATTAACTCGTACTTCTCTTTATTGGAATACAAGAGAGGATTTCAATGTCCTTATTCTGTCTAATGCGATGTCACGAAACAGATTCATCACTTGTAAATCATTAATTCATTTTAATGATAATTCTAAAATTAATGATGACTCAAAGAAAGACAAGGGTTTCAAGATCAGACCACTTATAGAAATATCTAACATTAATTTTTCAAAATTTGGCATTTTTCACGACAAACTACCAGTTGATAAAATGATAGTCAAATATTTTGGGAAAAACCCTCTAAAACAATTTAACAGAGGAAAACCAATACGATTTGGTTATAAATTCTGGGCCCTTTGCTCATCTAACGGTTACTGTTTTCAGTTTAGCCTGTACTGTGGAAAAGAAACTGAAAATGACAATGAAGTGTTTCTGGGTACTAGAGTTGTAGAAAATTTGTTGGTGGTCATAGATGATCATTTTTCATTCGAAATCTATTTTGACAACTTCTTCACCAGTTTTGAACTTTTGTCTGAACTTACCAATATTGGTTTTCGTGCAACAGGAACAATTAGAGAAGACAGAACTAATAAATGCCCTTTAAAAGACACAAAAAAATTAAAAAATGTGAAAGAGGTTCAATGGACTATAGGATGGATTGTGCAAATAATATTCTTATTGCCAAATGGATGGACAACAGTGTAGTCACCATCGCTACTAACCACGACAGCATTGAACCACTGCATAATACAACAAGATTTTGCCGAAAATCTAAAAAAAGAGTACCTATCGATCAACCAAATGTCATAAAAAACTATAACATCAACATGAGAGGAGTGGATCTTCATGATTGGCTGACATCCAAATACTCCATCCAAATTAGACGAAAAAAGTGGTACTGATGTCTAATCCTATCTATCTATTGCTAATCCTGACAAAAAAATGGATTTGCTTTCTTTTGTGAGTGAGATAGCAATAAATTATTTAAAAATAGAAAGTGTGAAGTGCACACCAGGACGTCCGCTTGCTAGAAGCCAGGCACCAAAATTACCAGGATCGCTTAGATATGACGGAAAAAATCATTTTATCAAAACCAGGGATCATCAAAGGAGATGTCAGGGATCGGGATGCACATCGAAACCAAAATCGTTTTGTGGAAAATGTAATGTTACATTATGCAAAAAATGTTTTTCCATTTTTCACACTATAAATAAGTGTTTTATTTTTTTATATTTTAGTTTTTTATTTGAATTATTTGTTTAATATGTATATAATTATAAGTCATTATCATTTTTTATATTATAAATAAATTAGAGTAGCAGTGCAATACATAAAATTTTTTACAAAACAAAATAAATGTTAACTATATATCGTGTTTGTATCACCCCTTGATTACCACTGACCTATTTAGAGGATAGTTATTTTTTTGCTGGCTCATCGATAAAAAAAACCTAAAACAAATTGTTATCCCTAACATTCAATTGTGTAAAACAATTGAAAAAAATATATTTTTAGAAAAAAAAAATTTGGTATTAATGTGTTAATAGAAGAAGACAAAGATAAAGAACTTGATGATTGGGACATGAAACCAGCGATTAAAAACACCTTCGAGACATTTGGACGCGACAACGCGTCCGGGCTGCAAAGCCAAAAGGACGGCTGGACGCGACAATGAGTCCGGATTCCTTGTATGTATGTATCGTTATGGAGGGGGTAAAGGCTCTTGGAACTGTTCCTTTAGTGTCTCACTGGCTTCTTTAGCGTGTAGAAGAAACTACTGTATATGAAAAGGGATCTGGCAACACTGTCCATGGCAGAAGATGAAGCAGGTACCATTCATCCAGATGACGATTTTGGAGACACCAGCCCTTCAGAGTTTGACCTTCCTTTGTCTGAGAGAATAGATGGTTGGTTCAGTCATCGCCCACCGATCCCTTACATACCTTTCACCGATAATCCGGGCTGGCTTGCAGTCCCTCCAGGTAATCTACCATATGAATATTTTTCTATGATATTTTCTGAAGATTTCATGAAGGTCATAGTGAACGCCACAAATGTATATGCCACTACGATTCTCGGCAGGACTAACCCAGGAAGGCGTCAGTGGAAAGATGTGTCACTACCCGAATTCAAGGTCTTTTTGGGAATAATATTCCTCATGGAAATAATAAAGTTGAACATCATCAGGGACTATTAGGAAAAAATGATCTTTTAAAACTGGCGCTGCCTAAATGTATGACTCGAGACAGATTTCAAGCCATATCACGGGCACTCAGTTTTGGACAAAACGTCGCCAACAAGATGTCCAAAATTAGACCCGTCCTTGATTATTTCAATAAAACTATGAAGCGACTCTATTACCCATCTAAAAATCCACAATTTTCATATGGTGCTAGTAAATTCATGGTTCCTCTATAACAAGTGCCAACAAATGAAGAGTCTACATGATTTCCAGTTAGACATAATCAAGACGCAGATCCCGCCTCCCGTACCAGAACCTGAAACTTACACTCCTAGATACCACGTCCATTTACCGCAAGCAATTCCGAAGACTCAAGGACTCAACATGACAAAAAGAAAGAAATTTCAAAATTGAAAGAACAAAAACAAAAGAAAGGATACCATGTATTATTGTGAGGATTGTCAAAATAAACCAGGATTATGTATTGAGTGCTTCAGAGAATATCATAAATACATCTGACAAATATGTTCTTTTACTGTTCATTTAATTTTTGTTAAACTTTTGTACTTTTTGTATATAATCTTTATATTTTTTTATTAATCAGATTTTTTTTCATTATATATATAATATATATACAGAAATTCATAAATACCTCTGGCAAATATTTTATATTTTAGTTAAACTTTTGTATATTATATTATTATTCCCCCATCCAGAGCCAATATCTTTTTGACGTAATGTCTGATGTTGGAACAGTTGCTATGTGTCACGCGTGCGTGGCACATTCCTTGGTGTTTCTCACCATCACAAAATATGTAATTTTTAAAACATTTGTTAAACAAAGATTGATAATAAAAATTACTTATTAAACGCTGTATTTCAAAACAACAAGATGCTCTTTATGGATCTTCATTAAATAACTTCCCTCTTCAGTAAACAAAAATATTAATTATCCAGTGATAGAGCTGCAGGACAAAATAAAAGCCATAAAGTAGTTCGATTTTTGATCAGTCTATGTGACAGCGGAAGGTTTGAAAGCATCAATAATTATTTTCCAGTTCGTGGGCATTCGGTTCTTCCATTTGATCGGGATTTTAGGTGTGTTACAAGAGTTATTTGTAAACAGAGCACATATATACGCCTGAGCAGTAAGCAGAACTTTTTTCTCGTGATCGTATCAGGTAGGAGGTAGATTCTACATCCATAATTTATCAACCGAAGGTATTCTTTCCTTCAAAACATGTGGCCAACATATTTTAACAAAACAGCATTTTCGGATGAAACTATGGGTCACGGAACACGGAATGTCGAGAGCTTAAAAGGAAGCTTTGTAGTTAGTCGTGGGTCATTATTAGAGATAGTATGTTGATATTGTTGGATTAATAAGTAGTAGATGCTTGATAATGACTCAAGTTGAAGTCGAAATATAGCAGCACAATGAGATAGGAGATTTTTATTAATACCTACATCCCTAATGACCCACAACTAACTACAAAGTAACTATTGAGGGATCACCTTTCATCTTATATTTAAAAGGAAGCTTTCATGACATCCAAACATAAAAATGAAATTATCGAAGTCTCAATGGCTTGAACCTTACTTTAATTACAACGCCAATATTAGAAAAAAAAACGCGATCTCTTTTAAGAAAGACCAGCCAAAATGAATAACACTGTCTTCGGGAAGACAATGGAATCCGTCGTCAGACCATCCGGCTCGCGACATGCCCAAAACAAGCTCTAAATTTATTAATTTTAAATGTGTTAGTGATGATGATAGTGTTATTGCTGTGGTATGGAATGACAATCTTGCTGTATCACTGGCTTCTACTATGATAGGAAAGGAGCCTGAAACTACTATAAAAAGATGAAATAAGAAAAAACGACAGTATTCGGAAGTGTGTTGCCCAGCTATTGTGAACGTGTAACATAAACATATGAGAGGGGTTGGTCTTTGATAGCCATGTAGGGAGGTTCAGGATCTTCATGAAGCCCAAAAAATGGTACTTCAGACTTTTATCACAATGGTTGATCTAGCAGTAATAAATTCAAAGATCTTGTTTAGAGAAAAAAAAAACCCTAAATCAATTCAAAAAATTTTCCGAATTGATTAAGCCCATACCATGTGTACCCTGGAGAAAGCTAACACAACAAAAAGAGGAAGGTCTTCTACCGCTGAAAAATAAACTCAAGAAAGTCAAAAATTCTGCAGTTCCAAGGCCCCCTAATGATGTTAAGTTCTATATGTTCCAGGCTAATCAACCTGTTTAATGAGAGTCAACTCTATTGCAAAAAATGGTGGTGTGGTCAATTTGGTTGGTAACTATAAAACAATTAGTAAAAATAAAGAACTTGTATTGCATGGCACAAAAAATCATTAAGGTCTATATGAAGTTGTATCGATTCTGACAAGGCTATGTTGTGCACCGAAGAAGGCAAAGTAGAAGATTTTCATAGAAAGCTTGGACATGTAAGCTATTCAAATTTGAAAAAATTAAACTCTCTTGCTGAAGGAATGACCCCCCCCCCCTTATTAACATGATGATTACCTAATGATTACTCTATGAACATTTTAAAAAATGCATAAAACAAAAACTAACCGATAAGGCTTTTTATAGTGTAAATGAATTTTTTAATAATGTTTTTTAATAATTTTTTTTATTGTTATGATACTTTTAATGCTAATTGTTACGAGACTTATTAACACTTATTTTAATGTTATTTATATTGACACGTTCCTTGTTATTATTTTTATTGCTTTTGAAATAAAATATTAATTTATTATTTGATTGTGGCAGGCAGCCGACGGTACCGCAGGCCCGGCTGGACGTGAGCCACATCTCAGACCTGGCCCAGCAGATGCATGCCGACACCCTCGACAAGTTCCTCAACAGCAAACCCATCCTTGAAAAGAAACTAGAGCTCGAAAAGAAACTCGAAGCTCTCAGGAAAAAACAAGAAAAGGTAAGATATCACGTTTACTCCTGTTAAGAGGGGAGTAATCTACAGAATAATATCGGCCTGACTGTGTAGGGTGGCCGTCTAGATGATGCAGCTACGCACCTGATTCAAGTACATTGTTTTTAAGCAGGGGTTCCCACCTTGTTACTTCATCGACCCCTTTAAAAAAAAACTTCTTTTTTCTTTATTGACCCCCTGGCATTTTTCCATTAATACAGGGTGTCCCAGCTAATATGGAACAGCGAAATATCTCCGGAACCATGATAGATAAAAAGATGTGGTTTTCAGGGTTCAATAATGGTTAAAAAGGCACTTCTATAACATTTTCTGTGCCAGCAAAAGTCAATAGGAAGCCATATTTTTAAGACTGGATTTT
>KZ651822.1:32902-51898 GCA_001010745.2 Gerris buenoi
CATCTTTTGCTGGGAAGGATGAGACCTGGATGCCAGCGATGTGGGCAACCAGTATCCATCCAGCATCTCACGGAGGAATGTGAGAGGCAGCAGATCAAAGAAAAGAGGGGGCTTCTCTGCAACACTAGAAATACTGATGGCCTCAAAGGAAGGAGTGATCAAGCTTAGGGAATATCTGAAGATAACTGGCATACTGGAGGGAATTTGACCCAGGGGGTGTATTAATATTTGAAATAAAAAAATAAAATAAAATAATAATCTATCTATATTTTTAAAAAAAGTTTTGTAAACAAACAAGTTCAGTTAGAGTGACATACTTAACTGAGTGTAGAGTGCGTTAGGAGATACCCCTCTGGAAGAGGGATAAGTCCGAGAAGAAATGGGGGAGTTTGAACGTGACATGATACTAACTGTGCAGACAGGGTGAGGGAGATATTATATTCGTCCGAGAAGAGGAAAGCCTGTAAGGCAGAACTTGAGAGTAGGTATATTAGATTGTTAGAGAGGAAAGGAAAGTAAACAGTTGTTGCGCCTATCCCCACTATTAAACTTTCCTTCTCTTCCCCACTAACAAGGATTTATTATTTTACGTTCAACATGAGTCGTGGACTTAAAATGCTTGCTATGTTGCAAAGTTCATCGCATTCGCAAGTGAAAGTACGGTAAGTACTCTGAGCACCATATATACATATATATACTTTAGCTATACTTAAAGACATACTCTTCAATGTCTGAAGTGGTCTGACGTGGTGTTGATTACCTTTAATTTAAAAAATAAATAAATTCGATTTGGAGGCAAGCTGATGTAAAATTTTAGACCCACGTCGGAAGCCTTCTAGCCCCTCTACAATATTCTTCGGAATTTCTACTATTTTTACCAGGTAATGAATTTATTAATGATTATAAATCACTTTAGTTCCTTGCTGTAGAACAATGTGTTCCAATTTTGTTTGAGTTTTTTTTTAAAAATGGCGCGAGGGATGAGTTGGACAGTTTGACCATTCATCCCCGACTTTCGCACTCATTCCCCAATTTCACACCTATTTCTTTTTTTGGTTGTCTACTTTGCTACCTATCTAGTAATTATGTTTTTTTTTTTTCTAGGTCAGAATTTATTATGCCTCGTTTCTACAAAAAATACAGAGAGGGACTTCTGTGCAGCNAATGATCCACATTAATGACATGTTCCAGCTAGATTTAGACATTTGGGACAAAAGTCCTGGTCTTCCTTGGCGAGACATTGGATTCCGCACAAAAGACGATATACGAAAAGACCCCGATGCGGTACGTAGTGTTAGGCGATTCTGGCACTTTGTCAAAGAAAGCAGACAAGTAAAACCTCCCGATTGCATGGCCTTTGCACGTTCCCACCTGTGTGATTATGGCGAGAAGAAGATTCGAGCAATCTGGGGCTACCCCGCCACACTAACCTTCGGAGAGGCCGTCTTCGCGTATCCTCTTATCCAGGCGTACAAACAGCTCGCTGAATTGAGACGTCCGATCGCGTATGGTATCGAAACTGCCACCGGTGGAATGAGAAAGCTGTTAAATCGGTTCTCAAACCACAAACACTATGCTGCGCTAGATTTTAAGAGCTTTGACAAGACCGTGCCAGCATGGCTCATTAGCGTCGCATTCGATATTATTCTAGATGATCTAGATCTGGTCAATTATAAAGATCATGGCATTGCTGACGCCCGAAGAATGTTGTGCATTACCTAATTGCGTAGAAGCGTTCCTGTTTGTGGACTACATGACCATCCTATTTCGAGCAAAAGAAAGAGCAACACTGATTCCTGTATTACAGCTTTGTGTAAGCCGCATGAGTAACTGGGCAGAGAAGAACGGATTTTCAACAAAAGAATTTTCAACAACTTTTTAACAAAAGTTTCAGATAACATAACAAAAAGGTGGAGACTCCACAAATCGGCAACAGTCTACACAGCAGAACTCTGGGGGATCGGGCCACACCAGACTAACTCACAGTCATCTTTTGCTGGGAAGGATGCGACCTGGATGCCAGCGATGTGGGCAACCAGTATCCATCCAGCATCTCACGGAGGAATGCGAGGGGCTGGCAGGTCAAAGAAGACAAGTGGGCCTCCCTGCAACACTTGACATAATGATGGCCACAAAGGAGGGAATGATCCAGCTTAAGGAATTTCTGAAGATCACAGGAATACTGGAGGGAATTTGACCGAGGGGGTGCANGATGAGTTGGACAGTTTGACCATTCATCCCCGACTTTCGCACTCATTCCCCAATTTCACACCTATTTCTTTTTTTGGTTGTCTACTTTGCTACCTATCTAGTAATTATGTTTTTTTTTTTTCTAGGTCAGAATTTATTATGCCTCGTTTCTACAAAAAATACAGAGAGGGACTTCTGTGCAGCAAAGATGAAAAAATCAGTTGAAGAAGTTCTGCAAGGTTGTTCATTGAGGAAAGTCGCAGCAAAGTACAATATAAAACAAGTAAGGCGCACTTCAATCGCCTTGAAATTTAATGACTTTTGCGTGTACGACAGACGTGAGCTGCAGTCGACTTCAAAAGCCAACATATATGGTGTAACTTTTAAAGGAAAGTCTTGCCGTGCAGTCGTTATTTTATCTGGAGGTAAGTGACGTATTTTATTTACCTGAAAATATAATTTTAATAATTATGGTTCATTGTAAAGACTATTTATATATTATATTATATAAACACAAATGCAAGCAGCTAAAAAGGTCGACAACAGCTGGACAAGCTGCAGGACGTAAATTACGGAAGTTGTCTAGGAAAGAACAAGTAGGTGATCTTGAGTTAAGTGACAAATTTACAACGGAAATACTGCCTAATATGCACAAGGACGAAGTTTATGATACCATCATTAAAGACAGTTTGATCCTTAAATTTGGGGATTTTTTTGTGATTAAAATATGCCCGGCAGGATGAATTGAACAACCATGTGAAATCAAACATGTGAATGTTATGTACGTTATTAATGAATATGGAAAAGATAGATTCTACTATAACCGATTTGCATCGATTTTTGAGCCGCGTCTTTATAAAACGTTCACAACGGCCGTCCAAAAGTCAATTAATTGGTTGCCGACAGGGTCTATGAATGGTGCACCAAGCTTTGGAAAGAATATTGGCCCCCTAATTCAAAAAGTTGCGGAATTTTGGATTGCCATCCTGGTTCAAACGGAAGGGATAGAACAAGTTAGGGACATCGAACTATGGCTAAGAGTACACAATAAAATGTATAATGAAACTATAGGACGCCAATCTCGAAGTGAGATGGAGGAAAGGATCTTCAATAAACATACAGTTCTACCATTGGCTTCGGTCATAAAAAAACTCTTGGATTATTTCAAATAAAAACAGGATACGGCCATGTCACAGTTATCAAATTTATTTAATGTCAAAGCATACAATAATTTAAGATCATCATTATTAGTACAACTAATATTATTTAACAGGAGGAGAGTCACTGAAGTTTCAAAAATCAAGATGAACACATTTCTTAATAGGCACAAAATAACTAAAGATTCTGATGCTTACAACGCCTTGTAAACATCAATTGTAATATATACGGATGGAAGTAAGGGGCAAAAGGGGTAAGGCTGTATCTATATTAATGGATGCTACACATGAAGAAAGTATCGAATTGATCATTAAATATAGAGTCCTAGCTGGAATCGACCCAGAAAATAACATCATTTTTGCAAATGGAAAATCCTTTTTTAAAGGCGACGTTGAGCTCCGAAAAGCGGCCCGAGAATGTGGCCCCTCAAATCAAGACAGCCTAACCGGGACGCTATTAAGAAAACATTAGCCACCATGTCCCAAGTGATGACCATGACTGATAATGACCTTTCCCTGGTCGCCAATTACATGGGCCATGATATAGCAAGGAATTTTATAGGCTGCCAACCGATGTTCTACATCTAGCGCGAATGTCACAGCTACTGCTCATTATGAGTGATGAAAAAATAGTTTAAAAACAGTTAATACTCCACCTTGAACGTAAACATATAATACCGAAATCAGTTTGGTTTTAGAAAAGGCCTGAGCACCGAGGATGTGGTGTCAGAAGTTACTTCCTACCTGACAGAAAAATTGGATAAGGGCCTCAAACCTGCAGGTCTGTTTCTAGACTTGTCTAAAGCTTTCGATTCAGTTTCACATACCATCCTAATAGATAAAACTTTGACTAACCGGGGTAAATGGGACATTTCCAAACTATCATAAACAGCTTGGGTTTCCGGTGAAATCCGCGTCACGAAGGGGTTGAAGTCCGACGTTTCGCTTCCACTACTGGAAGCATCTTCAGGGGTGTGGTGCATCGTGGTGTTGACTCGAAGCAATCACAAGATGTACTGNGACTCTTTAGGTATCTTAAATAATCATATATATGGATAATAATTATCATTAACTTTATCTGACTATTTGTTTATTCCCTTTTAAACAAGCTTGTAAGTCTATTATATTTATATTATTTAAATTTCATGTTATTTTACTAAATTGACTAAGTATTTAAAGTACAATACATTATATTTTGTAAATCTATTATTACTTCTTAGTGAATTATTGTCTGTAAGAGATTGATTAGTAAGCTGTGTACTAGCAACTCATTATAAATGAGCAGCCTCACAAATGTTTTGTTTAATAAATATATTGTGTTTCTCTTTAATCCTAGATTTCATTTCTCAAATTTAACTTAAACGAATAGTTTTTAATGTCTTATCTTAATTTACTTTAATATTTATTACTAAAATAAAATAAAAATAAATATAAGAACATAGGACTGAATCTTTTTAATATATTTTGAAACTAGTTTCATCATAACTAACTTTACTGACTAGTACATAATGTAATTTAATCAATATTTTATCGCATTGTATTAAATGAAATCTATAAGGACTTTTATTTTAATCTGAAGTTTAAATTTTCGATTTTATATCCAATACTGAAAGTGTGAAAGGACATTGGTTGTGTAAATAATTCTAGCTTATTTCTTATTGATTTGATGAAGCAATAAGCTGTAAGTGTTTTTATGTTAAGATCTTTCATGTTCGCTAAGGCTTCTCCTTTTGTTAATTCTATGACATTTTTATAAACATTCAATAATAAATAAGGTAATCTACATAGCTTGTGTAAATAAATCTTGCTTATTTATTATTGATTTGAAGAAACAATAAGCTGTATTTATGTCGTTCGTGCTAGATTTTTTTTTTTTTAACATTTATTGACTATTGCAAATACAATTTAATGTTATAAGCAATAATGATCTGTGTATAATAGTGACTTGACATTGGCAGATATAAGACAGCTATCCAGTGATAGAGCTTATTGGCTAAGATTATAATACATTTGTTTACATAGCTCAGGTGTTTAGGTTAATAAATCACGAGGCCATTGCCGCTTCAGGCGCCTGGGAGGATTATCAGGAATGGTTTCGGATGACAGATTTCGGATAAGAGGATTTGTGTGGAAGGAAACTGACTGGTGAAAGGATCTGTAACGGGAAATGGCTAGGTCTCGGACGAATGGGATGTTGAGGTCGTTGTGTAAGGTTTGGTTGGAAACGTAGTAGGGTGCATTAACTATGGTTCTGAGGATTTTTGATTGTAAGGATTGGATGCGGTAGGAATTAGAACGTTTGGTGCAGCCCCATAATTCGATGCCATATGTCCATGCAGGTTTGAGTATTGTGTTGTATATGAGTACTTTGTTATGTGTGTTGAGTTTTGATTTTTTGTTGAGGAGTCTCTGTAGTAGTTTATATCGTGTGTAGATGCGTTTTCGTATTGTTGCTGTGTGATGTGCCCATGTAAGTCTACGATCAAGGTATATCCCAAGGTAGCGGACAGTATTTGAGTGTGGGATAAGGATTTGGTTGAGGAAAAGAGGTTCGCAGTTTCCGTGTCTTAATGAAAAAGTCACATGGACACTTTTACTTTCGTTTATTTTTATACGCCATTTTTTAAGCCAAAGTTCGAGAAGATTGAGGTGTTCTTGAACGATATCAGAAGCAGTACGGGAATTTTTATGGGTGGAAAGGATGCATTTATCGTCTGCGAAGGAAGCAAGGATGGTGGATGGGTGTTGAGGAATATCGTGGGTGAAAACATTGTATAAGAAAGGAGCGAGGATGCTACCTTGGGGTACCCCTGCAGTTATAGGGTAGATATTAGATGAGGAAAGGTTGTAGGAAACGTGGTAAAAACGGTTTGTTAAATATGATTTAAGGATTAGGAAGTACGTGAAAGGAAGGATAGCCTTGAGTTTCCAGAGTAAGCCAGCATGCCAAACCCTGTCAAAAGCTTGAGCTTCATCCAGGAAGACAGCTGAGCAGTACTTTTTCCTCTCAAGGGTGGATGAGATGATATCTACAACTCTGTGGCATTGCTGGGTGGTTGAGTGAAAGGATCTGAAACCTAGTTGATGGTTTGGGATTATGTTTAAGGATTCTATTATGAGGTACAAACGCCGAAGGAGTAATTTCTCCAGAATTTTACCCATAACAGGAAGGAGGCTGATGTGTCTGTAGGAGGTTGGAAGGTGAGAGGGTTTTGAAGGTTAAGGGATCGTGATTATTTTTGCAAATTTCCAGAGAGTAGGAAAATATGTGGTTCGGAGAACAGAGTTGTAGATTTGGGTTAGGTAGAGGATTCCTTTCTTGGGAAGTTGTTTTAGGATATTTGAAGTGATTAAATCGTAACCAGGGGCTTTGTTTGAAGGGAGGTTTTTAATTGTGTATGAAAGGATGTTTTTAATTGTGTATGGAGGGATTGAAGGCTTTGGAAGGAGGGGAAAGTTGAAGAGGTGTTGATTGGTCTTCTTCTATGGTTAAGGAGTGGTTATGGTCAAGGATATCGGGATGGGGAGAGAAGAGGTTGGAGAGGTGTTGGCCAAGAAGTTCTGCTTTTGCTGCATCGCTTTTTGCCCATGACAAATCGGGTTTTTGGAGAGGAGAGGGATTTATTTTATGTTTCAGGATTTTACGTGTCATATACCAAAGTGATTTGTCCTCAGTGGTTAGTCTGTCAGTATAAACTGTCTGGATTTGTAGTCTGTTAGTGCTGTCGACAATTTCCTAGTTAGTCTGTTAAAAGTTAGTTAGTCAGTCGGGTAACGAGTCTGTTGCCATCTTGCCCTAGCACGTCGTTTTTCAGTTATCATCGTCCGTATAGCTTGTGGTAAGTGAGAGTCAAAAGTCGTTTGTCTTGTACTGTAAGGAGTAGTCGCGGTCCATAGAGATTGTTGTATTGTCTCGGTTAAGGTCTTTACTGCAAGGTCTATCTCGTCCGGCGTCTTTAGTGAAGATTTTAAGTCAAGTCTGTCAGTTATTAGTCGTTTAAAAAAGTCCCAGTCTACGTGTCCGTTAATTAAGGTTTCTCTTGGAGGTTTAGGAGTGGGTTTAAGGTCTAGAAGTAATAGGACAGGACTGTGGTCGGAAGATAGATCATGAAGGGTTGAAGTAGAGGGGTGGAAATGGATGATAGGACTGGTTACGAAGAAATCAAGGAGATCGGGAAGTTTATGTGGATCTGTAGGCCAATAAGTATAGTCAGAAGGAGCGTGTACTTGGTATTTATTAGATAGAATTACAGGTAGGAGTGAGGTAGATCCCCGGGGGTTACTTGCTCTACATCCAAATTGTGGGTGTTTTGCATTATAGTCACCCCCGGCGATAAACCTAGGACCAAAGGATTGAAAGAGGGAAATAAAATCTTGTTGGGTTAATGTTTTGCTTGGTGGACAATATACAGAGGAGATCGAAAAATTAAAAGGAGAAGAAAGAAGAGTAATGGTTGAAGTTTGGATGGACTCTGTTGGAGAGGAAGGATGAACAAAGTGGGAGAGGGAATTCTTTATTAGGATCGCACTGCCCCCCTGTGCTGTGTTATTTGGATGATCTGTTCGTGCTAGAAATAAGCTGCATCGCTTTTCATGTTAAGATCTATTATGTTCGCTAAGGCTTCTCCTTTTTCTATACTATAATGTTTCAATTTTCATTCAATACTGAGTGTGTGAATGTATATTGCTTGTTAAATAACGATTGCGCATTTGATTTGAAGAAATAGCAAGCTGTATTTACTGCTAGGGATGAGCTGCATCGTTTTTCATGTTGAGATCTCTCATATTTGCTGAGCCTTTTCCATTTGTCTATTTTAGTTAAAAAGTTAGCTTAAAATTCCCACATAGTACTAAAACGCTAAAACTTCCATATTAGACCAGTTTTTAGACTATTAGAGCTACAATTTCATATGATATAAGCGTAGAGAATTCAACAATTACCCCAATTTTTTATTTCTTAATTAGAAAAGTTTCGTGTACGTACTTAAAGCTCAGGTAATTGTTAAAACTATTAGTCTAAATTCATCTTTTTTGCAGCACATTTACATTATATCATACCATCTACTAGAATCCTCTTGTTTCACCCCTAATTTCTCTATCTTTATACAATTACACTTTGTACTATGCTTAAATTTTTGTTTTTTCCACTTAAATTAAAAAGAAAAAAAGAAAAATGAAATACTGGAAAAACCCCTGTTTAGTATATTTTAGATTAGGTCGTTTTAAACTTAAAGAAAACTGCATTATATATGCAAGAGTTATAGTTATTTTAGTCGTTATACTTTATTTACAATTTCTTCCAACGGTAACTAAGCGTAAATAAGGGTGAGTTAAAACGTTTTGCAAGTAAATTTGACCCTCTTTATAATCTAAATTAGAGATGCGGAGAATATTTTATTAAGCAAAATATAAATTAACCTTTATTTTCTTTATGATATGGTGTAAAATAGGAAAAAATAGGAATAAAGGGAGTTTAGTACTGTAATTTATTTTGAAAACGCACATTATAGTCGTTCAATTTTCTTTCAACGCAAATAAATTTAGTTGTGAAAATTTAGGACATTTTGTACAAATGTGAAAGGAAAACAAGTAGACACAGAAGTTGAAACTTATAAATTTGGATAATTATGACCTACCATCTCAATTTAATTAAAATCAGAAGGAAAATTATTCACAATAATTGATAATTTAATGCCAGACGAACAGACTGACACAGAGGTGAGGCCCAAAAATATTCATTGGGGTCTGAAACGTTTATCTGCCTTGGAATTTTTTAACTCGATCAGATAGATTCCGTTAACTTCCGTATTATATAACATGTGATATTTCATGTATTAACGGAATCTCCTGTAATGTATATAAATCATTAATAGTTCAGGAGATAGCGTGCAAAATAGTGTCTGACTAACATCAAGCTAGAATATTATATACAAGTCAATCTTTTAGTGCCTTTTAAGAAAATGTGGTCGGCTAAATTCGTCTGCGGGCATAGTTTGGCAATAGGCGTTTGATAAAAACAAACCGGTGGTGAGCGGCCATGTCCCACCAATTACGGTGGACAGTATTATTTTCATTGTTGTGAGTACAGAGTTAGTTAGTAGACCGAAAATCAAGTTGATGTTACTTTGTCCCTTAACAGGTGACAACGTTGAATTTTAGTAATATTTGAATAACTAACCTATCAAGTGTGAAAATAACATCGACTTGATTTTTGGTCTACTAACTAATTCTGTACTTAGGATCATAAAAATCATACTGTCCACCATAATTGGTGAGACATGGCCTCTCTCCACCGGTTTTTTTTTTTTTTCAAATGCCTATTGCCAAGCTATGTTCCGCAGACAAACATAGCCGAACACATATTCTTAAAAGACGCTAAAAGATTGACTTGTATATAAAATTCCAGCTTTATGTTAGTCATACACTTTTTGCACGCTATCTCCTGGACTATAAGTAGATTTTTTTTTAAATTAGGTTGAAGCCGCCCACCTAAGGCGGCTTTCACACTTCGTGCGAGACCGAGCGAAGGCGATTCCACTTGAGGAACAAATACATGTATTAGCATGTGGTTATTCACATTAAACACCAAGCAAGACCGTTTTCAGCGACTTAAAACGCTTAGCTAACAAAAACGCTCGAAACAAAACGCCCGGGTCGGCATGCAGTGTGAAAGCCACCTTGCGTAGCCAGACCGGCTTTGACCCGAGGTGAGCTGGGTCTATGATATGGCGTTTGGTTTTATTCAGTATCTATTTTCATAGTATAATTTAGTGTAGATATAGTGTGTCAATAAAGTTAATTATCTGTGTTAATTATTTTTATATATTTCAATGGTAGGGATTTTCTCACCCAATTGTTATATTAGCCTGTTAACCTATTTTATATATTACCTACATTATCATTATTTTTTCTCTCCAGAGCTTACCGAAAGTAAGCCATGTGGAAATTTGTATATAATGTCTGATTTGAAAAAGATTATCGGTGATTTTTAAAGAATGGTGATCACTATTTCAACGTGTGAATAGGTTAATCCACAACTTTGGTCTTTTCTTCATTTAATTCATAGTCATTATCCACAAAATTATGATTACATTTTGTTCTATTATAGTTTACGTTCTTCACCACCATCTAATTTTAATGAGTAGGTTTATCTAATATCTAATGACGTAGTCAAGAAGCACATACCTTAGTAGGAAGACAAATACATATTTGTATTTATTTTAAACGAATTTAATTATCAATAGATAGATCCTAAAATGTGTAGGGTAAACTTTTATCTATCTTACGGAGATAAAAATACCACTATGGTGTTAATACGAGCGTTTTCTTATTGCACTTTGAACCAGTTATATGCTTTATCTCTAATACCCATCTGGTTGTTAGTAAAGAGAGAAATGTTTGTCTTGTTCTTGACTCGCTGCTATACTACGTTGGCTGAGTTAGTGAGAGTTAATTCTGTGGAAACTTTCCTTACCCACTCCCGATATTAACCCTTAGCAAGTTTAGAAAGGCAAGAGGCTTACAGTTTTCACTTTGTTTTCCTTTTAAGGTGTAAAATTAATTAAACAGGAGAGGTAGCCTAATATCTTATGTATATTGTCGGAGTTCTCTTCGAATCACGTTCCTCTACGAACGAAATTCCATAATGTTCTAAGTACCACACTACAGTAGTATCTAGTGCAAAAATTTACTCTCCAGAACAACCAAATATAGATTTGTTCGAACCACACTTCAAACTAGTTTGAAACAGTCCGACGCGTGCGCCGCAGCGCATCGGACTAAAATTGAACTCCTGTTGCTAAAGCGCATGCGTCGGACAGTTTCAGACTAGTTTAAAGTGTTGTTGGAACAAACCTTATGTATATATGTTTGTCTGTGTATATTTAATTGCAATTACAACTTTTCATATCTATAATTTATCATCAGAAATCAATTTTAAAATCGTGTGCATATATCCAAGGTACTACGTATATGAATAAATTAACTGTCGTCACTACGTGTTAAATTAAAAAAAATAAAATAAAAAATAAGTGTGGTAGAGAACCCATTAGGGATGTAGTTCCTTACTCCTCTCATTACATATAAATTATTAAATCACATTGTTAAGTATACGATGCTAACTACTTAAACATAGTGGAGTTGGAAAAAAACTTAATTAGCATAGTTAAGGCAAAATTAAAAGAAAAAAACACATTTTTATCATAGAAGCGGAGTTTCTTGTAATAAATATATACGAAAAATCAAGGTAAAGGTAGTCCGTTACTTAATAGGAGGCCTCTTTGATTTGGAGTGACATTTGACTAACTAACCTATTAAGTGACGAACTGTCATAAACTTGATTTTTTTTTGTCTACTAACTAATTTCGTACTCAGGATCATGAAAATCACATTGTTCACCAAAAAGGGCCGGACATGGCCGCTCTCCACCGGTTTTTTTTTTATTTTTCAAATGCCTATTGCCAAGCTATGTCCCGCAACGGAACTTAGCCAACCACATATTCTTAAAAGACACCAAAATATTTACTTATAAACAAAATTCTATCTTGATGTTACTCTCACACTTTTTTTGCACGTTATCTAACGTTATAAACTTGATTTTTTTTTCTACAAACTAATTTCATACTTAGGATAATGAAAATCACATTGTCCACTAAAAAGGACAGGATATGACCTCTCTCCACCGGTTTGATTTTTTCAAATTCCTATTGCCAAGCTATGTTCCGCAGTCGAACTTATCTTATCTTGATGTTACTCTCACACTTCTTTTGCACGTTATCCCCTGAACTAGGGGGAAAATTAAATAAATTTGCCAAAATAGGTTTTAATAGTATATAATCGATAACGTATACAAAATAGAACGCGAGGAAGCTCTGTGCCACACTAATTGGCAGAGTATTCAGAGAATAATTATTATTCTCTTTTTATAATAAGTGGCGGTTAACAGTGGTATTAGAAGAGAAATTGCCTTAGTGCCAAGTTACTAACATTACTAGGAATTTTAATGAAATCTCTGTAAAGGGAATTTGGTAAAAGCAGATTTTATAATTTAAATCTGATATTTGAAGTATTTGTAAAGTGGATTTAAGCTTTTGGGAAATGGAAGTTTGAATTTTGTAAAGCATAAGGAGCTTAAGAACTCCGGTGAAGTTACATTACTCGACAAACCTGGTATTTACCAAAAAGCCTTATTTACAAACTGTTGCAGATTATATAACGAAGATATGTTTACTCCCAGTTATAAATTCCTTGAACCTTATTCATAACGATCAATTAGGTTTTATATCCCTACATTCCACCATCCAACAGTGCCATAAAATTGTAGATGAAATATCCTCCACCCTTGAGAAGAAGAAGTACTGTTCGGCTGTCCTGGACGAGGTACAAGCTTTCGATAGGGTTTGGCACGCCGGCTTGCTTTGGAAGCTCAAGGGGATCCTTCCCTACACTTATTATCTTATCCATAAATCCATCCTCGAAAACCGCTTCTACCAAGAATCCCATAACTTATCCACATCCGCACTAGTTTTCCTATTAAAGCAGGTGTACCCTAAGGTAGTATATTAGGCCCTTTTTTCTACTCTCTTTATACCTCTGATATCCCCGAATATACTTTTACAAACCTTGCTTCCTTTGCTAATGACAAGTGCATCATTTCATCACACAAGAATAGCATTACAGCTTTAGAAAATGTCCAGAACCATCTTTCCCTCCTAGAACCTGGTTGTAAAAATGGAGAATTAAAATAAATGAGAACAAAAGTGTTCATGTTACGTTTTCACTAAATCATGGTAATTGCGAACCAGTATTTCTCAACCAGGTTTTAATCCCTTATTCCAGCACAGTCCGCTACCTTGGGTTACACCTTAACAGACGATTAACATGGTCTCATCACACAAAAATAAAAAGGCAAAATACAAACAGACGCTATAACCTTCTTTAACGCTTACTTAACACACACTCCAAAATCAGATTACACAAAATATTACTCATCTACAACACTATAATAAAACCTTCGCGGGCATATGGCATAGTCCTCTGGGGCTGCACCAAGCGTTCCAACTCCTACCGCATACAATCCCTTCAGTCTAAGATCCTAAACATTGCTAACACCCCCTTTTACGTGACTAACCATATTCTCCATACTGATTTCCAAGTTCCTTATGTTTGGGATTTCACAGTTTCCCGATGCAAAACCTTCCATAGTTCCTTCTCCACTCATCCTAATCCTTTAGTCCAAAATCTATCTACCCACCACATCCCAGGCAATCCTCCACGACGCCTTAAGCGGCAGTGGCCAAGAGACTTGTTAACAGTGTAGAAAAAAATAATACATATATCTGTATTTATATCAATTATTATTTACCTACTTATCTGCGAGATTTATCTATATTTGTATATTAAATACTGTTGAACTCCGATTTCAAAAATTTCTAGACAGAAATCCGTTTCAGAAATTAGGGAAACTTTTGGGTTCCGTACCTGTCTGATTTTTGAGTCTTCCGTCACGTCCAATTTAAATTAAATTAGTATGGTAGGTCATAATTAGCTCATTGTTGGTCCCATATAAGTTTCAACCTCCTGTGCTCAAGCACAGTTTCTCTTCCACATGCACATAAACATACGCCTTTTGTCACCTGATCAATAAGGAACCTAATGCCAGTTTTAACTGAGACTTCATTAAATTTGTCATATTATGTGTCTGTGGTGATTGTAACTTGTTTATTGCAAATCTACAGCACAAACCAGCTCGAGTGTAAGTGATTACACTTTCACGCGGGCACAAACATACATTTATTTACACCTCTAGCTTCAAATGTACTTGTCTGATTTTTATGAAACTTTTATAGGTTTCATTATTAGGATCGAAAGTAACCCACAGACAGCCCCAGATTAATTTAAACCGTCTGTGCTCTTTAAATTTCAATTTGATGCAAGCAGAAATTTTTATGTAGTGGAGTTACAATGGTTTCTATTTGCTGTATTACCTATATAATCCGATATTGCTCAAATTTGCAGGATAATTATTATATTACTTAGGTATTATGTCAACCTGTCCAAATTGCAGAAATCAGCATTTAGGTAAATATTTATATTTTTGTGGTTGTTTTATGATTAATTTCTATAGCCATTATTATAGGGATAGGGGCTGGGGCAGAAGGCCTTTTCCTGAGCCTGATAGATGACGTATGATACGAGAACTGTGCATGTCGGTTGAGCGATATTCGAATAGGATGGACAGAGATAACGCACTGGCCCCCGGATCCTACCTCTCCATTTGTTCAGCCTAACTCGTTTACGTGTCATAAATCACCTACAGGAACACCAAGACAACAGGCTGGTTGCTACCGAATTCACCAGAATTTTACTCTATTAGAGGAAGTAAAGATTTCTACTGTTGAAAATAATTCAATATTCTCTTTAACATTTAATCAAAAAAGAAACGAAGTTGACAACCAGATAACAATTTCTTTTTTATAATAATTACTTTTAATCTCTTTGTATTATCAAAATCGTTTTGCCGAAACACGAGTAAAAAAAGAGAAGGATAAACTGTAAGTTTAACAAGAGTAGAGATAAGAAATATGATAATTATATTTATACCTTTACCCCTCGCTACGAGTGGAGCTCATGCTAGGGATTTGCGGCGATGTTTTCTATTATTATTTAGAATATTACTTGCCTAAATAATTTCGTTTCTAAAACCTTCACAAAAAAAAGAATCAGCACTACATTATACGTCGCTCATAATCCATTTAACGAAAATAATTAAGAAAACAATATACCCCCAGGTTCGTAGTTTGAAGGCTATTTACATGCAAAAATGCCTTTATTTTATTATCAGGCACGATTAATTACCATTTTTTAATCATATTATGATCTTAATTGAGCGTATAAAACATTAAAAAATAATTATTATTAATCTATACCTAAATTAGTTTCTTAAAGAAAATTAAATTTAATCAAATTAGTTCAGAATTGATATTTTTAAAGAAAAACTTTTTTAAAAAAGCAGCAGTACATGTATAGGGACGATAAACTGTGATCCACACAAAGCAAGTGACGAAAAATGATTATTTTTTAATAGCTTCGTTCTCTCGGTGGCACTAATCTCATGACATTACTGCCACCTGGTGCCGTCGTTTGAATATTGGACATCATGGCACTACAGTGCATCAACTTGTATTTTGACAGTAAATGCCACGGCACTACCCGCTGAATACGTAGAATAACTTTTTTTAGACTAACCCATATACTGTTTATTTGCGTTTTCTGTAATATCTGCTTTTTCTGTAATATCTGCTTTTTTTAAAAAAAACCAATGGTTCAGTAATAATTTTATAATTTACATATTTATACATTAAAAGTGTGTCGTGTTTGATATTCTTGAATTTCGAGCTGTTCCAACAATACCCTTTAAAAAAACTTAATACATAAAATAAATTAATAAATTGTGAGTAAAATATTATATCTTATATTTCATAAACTATTATTTATTTTTTTTTTTTTTTGTTTGCTACTTTGAAGAACTGGGACGACAGTATAGAGTAGCACGTGTGAACAGCTCATGACATCCAGTGCCCTGACGAGTGTCAAGCAGTTTTATGACATTGAATGTCGTCATTGAGTGCCACCGTGTGAAAGAGGCTTAAAACACATTTTCGTTTTATTTAATAAAATTAATAACCACCATTATTAAAAAAATAATTAACATAATTAGAAACAATTAATTAATAACTGTAATAGAAAGGTCAAATATTTCGTAGTTGTAAATTGTAATGTGTTGTTAGTTGTTAGAGGAAATAAGTATATTTATAATTACAATTAAATCTGAATGTTCTGGAATTTTGAACTAATTGTGCAATTAACAGTACCTGATTTCAGGTGAATTGACGAGAGTAAAAAAGATTCAATGAGCTGTAGAAGTAAGAACTTTTATATAAAACAATAATCATGACAATGTAATCAGCTAGTCAATCAGCTTGAGAATGATCCAAGGAGGGATCGAAATATCGCAAAAGTGAGGCGTTTATATTTCCTTAAAAGACCCAACTAATCAAGAAGTTATACCTAAAAGGAACCACCTACTTTATTTATTTAATTTAATATTTATTGATGATGAGTCAAAAAAGGATAAAGAAGGGGTGGCGAACCGTGGATGGACTAATTTACGTGTTGTTTACTTTCTATTGCTCTTTTGTGATATATTCCTCAAAATAACCTTTCACCTGTAAAATATTAAGTGTTTTTTTTTTTTTTTTTTTTGGAAACAGAAAGATATATCCAGAGAAAAAGACGAGAGTAACCGTATTTTTATCTCATTCGAAATTAGCCCAGTACAACTAGGCAAAAAAGGAGGGAAAAATTAAATACTAAACTTTCTTTGCACCATCGTTTAGAAGGTGTTTAGGGGAGCATTTTCCATATTATCATATCGAGTGCCACCGCTTGCTTCCCCCACCACCCCCTATTAAAGACCAAATTTGGGCTATTCACTGTAACGCCAATATCTCCAGAACAATGTGATAATGGTGTGCGGTTTGTTTTAAAATCTTTTATACACTGTCCTCTTTAATTTGATACCCATATCAACATGCTTTTTGCAGTCAAAATGTACCAAAAATAATAAAATATAGTAAAAAAACCAAATATTTCATTTTTCCATTCTGAACAATTTTGACAATAACATTTTTCCACGGGGTCGGCACTAAAAATATGGTGAAATAAAACGTGTAGATTATTTTATTAGCTTTAATTTGATGTATAATATGTCATAGCAACTCTAATGCAGGAGGAGTAAAAAAGCGGTAATAGCGGATGCGTGTAGTAAGGGAAGCTGCTGATGGTGTCGACTGTGAATTCTATTTAGTCCATGAAATAAAAGAGTAATAGTGGAAATCATTTATAAAGTATTGAGACTTTGTGAAAACACTCTTAAGGGTGTAGTAGTAAGAAACAGTAAAGTCCCCCCCTCTTGGAGGGGCATCCCCCCCCCCTCCTCCTTAAAGTCTAAAATTTACTTTTTTTTTAACTTTTCTCGCCAAACAGTTTATTTTTTGAAGTGAAATGTTCTTATCAAAAATATTTCTCCCATAATGCTTTACAAAAAAGGTCCAATGCATGTTTAAAGTGAGACAAACCGTTTTCGAGATATTGTAGCTAGACAAAAATAAAATGCAAAGCCACATTTTTGCGAACTAAAAACTTACATTTAGGGTGGCTCGAAAAATTATTATTTGGAAATCTAAAAACATGTAGTGATAAAAACTTGCTACTATGCTAGAAAAAAAGATCCCATAAGTTAGGCTCATTTGAACAACTGCTAGGTCACGCCCCGTCGCTTTGAAGTTTGATTTTTATATGAAATTCTAATAAAATAGGCATTTGGTAATAATTTGTGGCATTTCGTATTATTTTTTGGTGTTAAAATATTATGAGTGTGGTTTCACTGTTAAATTTATTTTATAGACATTTAGTGCTGGTGGAATGTACATAGTTTAAAAAATCAAGTTGTTTAGTTTAGCCAGTAAAAGATGACATAAATATTTTTTTCGAAAAAAATTAGCAATAAAAAAAAATCCGTAGAAGCTACATTCCACGTTTGGGTAGAAGAAACATCATTTTTTTCTTAATTTTTAGTACATTTCATATTCTTCACATGTATAGCTTATAAAAAAAGTAATAATTTAATTCATATTGTGATATTAGTATTTTTTATAAAATTACATACATAGTCATTATGTGGGAGGAAGCAGTACGTAATAGAATGCCCCAATGCTAAAAAAAAAAAAACCAACATTTGACTATTTGTTTTTATTTAATAGAAAAACTATTAACATGTCGTGTTTAACTAATAATTTAAAATTGTATTTTATACCCCCCTATTATATTTATAATATTTTTGTGAAATATTGTGTGCAGGAAGAGAAGCGCTTAAATGAGTACTGCTGATGAATTCCCAACTCGAATTATGGTACCTTCAACCATACTCTCGTCCCTTGCCCTGTCTGCTATCTTACCCTGTAGCCATACTCTCACTTAGTATCAACAATACCTTGCTAGAGCGTTCACTTCTATAATTTACTTCTGTATTGTGACCTTTTTTGTTGAGAAATATACTTAAGTTAAATACCTAGCATTTTAATGGGAAATGTAGTGATATGGGGGGGAAAAAAAATATTGCGAAATACTACAGCATCAACTGAATTTACTGATTAGAGTAGTCCTCATTAAAGTATTTAGTGAGTTAAATTTAATATGCCAACCTATAAATGTAATTAAATACTATAAATTGTTAAGGAACCAACGAAGAATAGTACATAATGATATGGCGAAATTAAAATTCCTTTTAAGCTACAAGCTACATGCCAAGTTTAGGTGAGAGTGTAGGTGAGGTAAGGCGAACTATGCTTTAGGGTAAGACAGTAGACAGGGCAAGGGACAAGAGTATGGTTGAAGATACCATAATTCTTTTTCTACCTGTACACAATATTTCAAAAAAAAAAAAAAATATATATATATAATAGGTAAGCTAAATAATATAAAGAAGATTTGGCTGCTTTTAATTTCTATACAATAAACCACCTGAGATCAGATTTGACCACCTTACTAAATATGGCTAAACCCCCACCCAATTTTGGATAAAAGAGGG
>KZ651822.1:53528-66079 GCA_001010745.2 Gerris buenoi
AAATAGTTATTTATGTAACTAGGCAGCAAAATGGAATTTTTCTGACGAATGATCAAGTTAGCCTCCGAGCCGGAGGCGAGGTTAGGCTATGGAAATTAACTGCCGAGGCGAAGCCGAGGCAGGCAATATATATATAAATGAGGCAGAAATGTTTCCTTTGCTGCCTTGTTGCATACAATATTATTCCTACTAGCGGCAGAAAAAAAATTTCCTATAAATAATTTTTATTTCATAATACTTACTTACTTATCAAATACTATTATTGAACTATTTAAATTAAAAAAAACAAAAATTAAACCAGCAACAATATCAAATGTTACAATTATAAAAAATGAATTGACAGAAATACATTAAATCAAAACAAAATGATGATAACAGACGAGCTGCAGTGTTGCCACTAATTTAATTATTTAAGATTATTTTAAGACCTACTATTTCTATAATATTTTTATTTATTTTATATCTTTTTACTCATTCAAGTACTTATAAACCTTATATTTATAAATTTGAAATATTTTTAAGGTAAATTGTTCAAATAATTTAGGTTAAAGATCACGATTTTGCCGCCTAGGCAGCAAAATCACATTTTGCTGCGTATTGTTAAGCATTCTTGAAACCTCAGAGAATTACATTTTCATGCCTAAAAACAGTTCAATAATGCGTAATTTTGCTGCCGCTAGTAGGAAAAGTAATTTTACTTCGATTATTTTTTTTAATTTCAGCAAAGACTGGATTGTTTTTATAAACTATATAAACTGTTTAAACTACTGCAAAATGTGTGTTGGATGGAAAAAAATTCTATCCAACCCTTACATGCTTCGCTCGTTAATCCCTGGAAGGTTTGGCTGCCATAAAAAAAAATATATCGATGATTTCTCACTCGCTTCAACATCAGGTTTTTTTAAAATTTAAATGTATCTTCCATCGTCTTCTGTTTCTGTTCTTTTTATAGCAGAGTTAGATAGATTCCACACCCATATACCAGACATAGAGTGAATGGCTTTTCTCTTATTTAAAGGTTATAAAGCATCTCTTACGCAATCTTTTTACCTAACATTGCCTTTGTGCGGACTCAGAATTTTTATTTCATATCCATTTATGGGGTTAGGTTTTTTTTTATTTAGCTCGTAAAAAACACTTTTTTAAGGAATTGTTAAATTTATCGCCCTTTTTTCCTACCTACGTATGTATGTGTAATGTTTATGAGTAAGTGGATATGAATATATATAATTGTTATATTTATTTATGAAGGTATAAATATAGAAACATATTTATTACGAGTGTTTATTTAATGGAGCTTATATAAGTAAAGTGCGTATTTTAAAATGTTGTAGAGGAGGCAGGAGGCAAACAATAGAGATAAAAGCCTCTTGCGCCGTGTGAAAGTGTGCAGTGTGGTGTGTGAACGTGTGCAAGCGTGGACTTCTCTCGGACCTGTTCTTCCGGCAGTGTTTCATTTTTAATGTAGCTCGGGAAAATGTAATGCTACGTGAGAGGCAAGCTCCGAGACCTGGCTTTTCTCTATTCTCAGTCTATATATGCCCTTATACGAGTCAACTACCTAACGCGTAATGCCAGTTTAATTATTATTCATTATTTTTTAAGCTTTCCAAAACATTAAATGAAGGTCTTCTCTTTACCTTTTCGTGTATTCTTCTTAGTTTTATTATCGTGCTCGGGCTTACGTCATGAGTATAATGATAATCTAAGCCTGATTCATTGTTTGTTTGTTTTTTTCAGCTACCTCTTAGCACGACGTGACTGTTTGTTTGATCTTTTGCTTAAAAGTCTTTTGAATAATGATCGCATTTAATGTTTTGACTTTTAACGTGGTGCGTTATTAAAAGCTGTTTTTTGGGTCTTGACTATTGTTAAGAATCTTTCTTGTAGACTCTACAAGAAAGATACGAACACTTTTATTTCACGTCATATAGGTAAAGAGTTATCAAGAAAAATCTATAAAAAACACTAAAATTTCGCGTATTTTGTACCCCCTCTGGATTAGCACAGGGGCTAGGAGATCGAAAACTTGGCTTTTTAACTAATGTCTTGGTACATGCAATAAAAAAATAGAAAAAAAGTTTTTATGACCTTTTGCAAGGTAAAATGTACTTGTCGACTGGACTATGTAGTTGTGCCCGTTTTTTTTTTTTACTGAGATGGTCTGGTTTTTTATTTATTTCTATAATTTTCTTTTCATGGTTTAATTTGGAACTCATAAATTATACTTATATTTTAAACGTGGTGCGTAGGCTTCTGCGGGTAGACTTGTAATAAACAGCTTGGTTTTCCGGTGGAATCCGCGTCTCGAAGGGGATGAAGTCCGACGTTTCGCTTCCACTACTGGAAGCATCTTCAGGGGTGTGTGCATCGTGATGTTTACTTGAAGTAAAAACAATACATAGACATGCCTTGTTACATACTCATGTCAAGACCTACAGTATGTCTTGTTGTTGCTTCAAGTAAACATCACGATGCACGACACTCCTGAAGGTGCTTCCAGTAGTGGAAGCGAAACGTCTGACTTCATCCCCTTCGAGACGCGGATTCCACCGGAAAACCAAGCTGTTTATTATATTTTAAATACTAATTAAACAATCAACAATTTGATTTAGTAAGTTACACGATAAGCCAATTAGAATTTCGTTAGAGTAAATGAAAATTACAAACGTAAACCAATTTTGATTTAGTTCCAGTATAGAAATAACAGGTATATTCTACTGTTTAAATTATTCAGCAGTATTTGTACTGTTTAAGTATAGTATTCTCAACAAGATGGGGGAACGCTTTGACGCTCATTGGGGAACGCCGATGTTTGAATCCTTTAAGATAACTTTCATCTCTGGTCTTATTTCTGAAATTGTTTGCGTGAAATAAAATATTGCCCTAGTTGAAAATTCATTATCTATCTATCTGTGGCACTATACATAATGTATTTCTAAGCTTGGTTGCAATCTTGTATATAATTTTTATACATGCAGTTGTTCATTATAATTTTTATTCCTAAGAAAATATCTTTTGGTTATTATTGTTTCCTCATACGTTCTATATTTTTTTTAAAGTTAAAAAATGTTTACTGAGAGTATCTAGAATAAATCTAAATCGAGTGGAGATTCTCATTAAAAAAAGAATCCCATTTTTAAGGGAGAGGGGGAAAAAGGTTTTGGGTGGAATCTCCCAATATTTACGAGCTGTGATAGCAGGGAAGTGGAGGGGGTCCTCTAACTCTTGAGCCGAGGGAGGGGGTATCCAAGTGGAATCCGGCTCCGTGGAGAAGAGGGTGGAGGAAATGAATTATTGATGACTTTTCCACATTTTTTTCCACATTATATAAAAACAAAAAAGAAGATAAAAACCAGAAAGACGGTGAAGTTACTTTTGTAGGATATTTCGAAAAGATTCAGTTTTATATACCTTGTCAATATAAAAAAATACATATTAAACAAATAAAAGTAGATAGACTATTAGATATCGACGACAAGTTAACAGATGCAATATTGCATAACTTGGTATGCCGGTAAAATCAAAGACACGGGTTTGAAGTTTGAAGACTGATACTTTGCTTCCACTTCTGGAAGCAAAACGCCGAATATCAACACCTTTAGTTATGTTCATTTTCCTGAAAATCATTTGCTTTGGAGCTTACCGAAGCTATAACGGAAGCTATGTGATTGTTCGGAAGAACGAACAATTTTTAGGGTTCCGATTTCAAAAATTTCAAGACAAATATCTGTTTCAACAATCAAGGAATATTTTGGTCCCTTGTCTGTCAGACGGTTGTTCAATTTTTGCGAACCAATACGATTTTAATGAAATTAAGATGGTTGGTTACAATTAGGTCATTGTTGGTCCCATATAAGTTTCAACCTTATGCGTCCATTTGTTTCTCTTCCACAATCGCATAAACATACATTTATTTACACCTGTAGCCTTAAAAGTACCTTATCCTGTAAAAAGTATCCTTATCTGATTTGCATGAAGCTTTTATAGTTTATCCAAAATACCCTAAAGATAGCCCTAGGCCCTAGATTAATTTGAACCGTTTGCGCTGCATAAGTTTTGCTAAATTGATATTTTTATTTATGTAAAAATCCAAACATTTTTACAAATTTAAAAACTGGAAGGAAAAGTAAATAAATTCATCAATATCAGGAAGGAATAACAAAAATTGTCTCACCACGTAACTCTACATCTAACTCATCAATAACAGTTTGTAATAATATTATAACATCATTTAAGTATACAAACAAGTAAGGCGCGCTTCACGTAAGTACGTGTGGAGATAATCGCCGGTTTCTGTACGACTTACTTAAAATTATCAGGTGTAATATTTGCATAATCTTTTTCTACACTTCAAGACCTTTAAATTGATGTATAACATGTCATGGTAACTAAAATCTTTTTTTTAGTCACCCGCATTATTGGCCGCCATCTTGAAAATATTACGTGTGTAATTTTGTAATTGCATATTCTTTTTCTACACTTCAAGACCTTTAAATTGATGTATAACATGCCATATGGTAGCTAAAAACTTTTTTTGGTCACCCGCCATATGGGCAGGGCCGCCATCTTGAAAATATTAAGTGTAAATACTCCAAACTTTGTCCAGCTGTCTAAAATGCCGAGATGCACCTGTGTGCCAAATTTTATGTTTCTAGCTATAGTAGTTTATGAATTAAAACAAGCCAACGGTCAGACGGACAGACAGAGCCGTTATATTATAAGGATTTTTTTTTGTACTTTGTACAGAAACCTAAAAAGAACGTGAAGAAGCTATGTGCCTCATTAATTGAAAGAGAATTTTCAAATTTATTAATTTAATTATATTAATAGATAAGAAGATTGATTATTTGTTTAGAAAAGAGGATTATTCAAAGGAATGTGTAATCGTAACATTTCAATTTAAATCAATAAATGTCTCTCAGTACAAAGAATATTGTGTTTTTGACATGCTTTTGTCTACCGTCAATTATTTTGTTGTTTTTTTGTCTCTGTGTATTGTAACCTAGCTCCGAGAGTACGCTTAACTATCGTCACTCAAGAAAGTGTGAAAGTGGTGCCACGTTAGTAACTATAAAATTGTTTACACGGTGTCTGTTTATGAGACAGTTGTTGTCATGATAGCAATTACTATGCAAGTATACTATCGCTGAGTAAACGAAGCTTTAATAATCCCAGCTGGGTATTTACTTATTTTTACTATATTTGACTGGGGCTATATTCGACTTCATTATTGGTCTTTATTATTATGCGCTCAAAATAAACTCACAGAGGGTCTAATAGAAAATCTGTGGGCGCTCTATGATGATCATAATACTAAACAAGTAAGGCGCGCTTCACATATGTACGTGAGGCGATAATCGCCGGTTTCTGTACGATTAAGTTTAAATATCCATAATAGTTGCATATTCTTTTTCTTCACTTCAAGACCTTTAAATTTGTTGCAGATTTCTAATATAATTTTAATTAAATAACACTAGCTGGTCTCGGCTGGCCTACGGCCAGCCTGCGTCCATGTAGTGGCCGGGTACTTATATTAGTTTGGACTTGTATTTTATTATATATATATTTGATTAATACATTTTTTATTTCTTATTTTTTTGTACACTTACATTGAAATTTTTTAAAAACAGTCAAAATGTGTCAAAAATAAACAAAGCAATGCACCCCCAGAAAGGCTTCCGCAAAGTCTTCTCTCATTGGTCGGTCATATTATCTACGTGAAATTAAACGTTAGGAAAACTTATTTAGAAAACTTGTCGCCAAGAATGACGGCTACAATTAGATCGACTAAACCAACAATGCACGGAACCAAATAAAATCGACAAACTGTCAAAAATAAAAATAAACAAAACAATGCAGAAAGACTTTCGCAAAGTCTTTTCTCATTGGTCGGTCATATTACGTCAAATTAAACAGTAGGAAAATTTATTTAGAAAACTTGTCGCCAAGAATGACGGCTACAATTAGATAGATTAAACAAACATTGCACTGAACCAAATAAAATCGACAAACTGCTGTCAAACTGTGAATGTGTATAAAAAAATATAAAAACTGCTGCTGCGCAGCAGTGTGGGCGGAAGAGTATATATAACTGCTGCTGCGCAGCAGTGCGGATGTGTATAAAAATTACAAACACTGCTGCTGCGCAGCAGTGCGGATGTGTATAAAGAAATACAAACACTGCTGCTGCGCAGCAGTGCAACTGTGTGAAAAGTAATAAATGTATACACTGCTGCTGCGCAGCAGTGCGGACGGGAGGGTGCATACACTGCTGCTTCGCAGCAGTAATAAATCTATTCACTACACTGCTGCTTCGCAGCAGTGTATAGCTTTATTTATTAATAGACAATCATCATAATGGGTATCGTTGTAATGATCTCGATAAGACCAGTAAAAAATAATTATTAATAAGTTTTCCATTTAAATTATAACCTAACCTGCCAATTAAGGCTAAAAGAGATAAATAAAACGATTTTTTATGTTTTACCCCCCTTAAAAAGTGAAATTCTGAAAAATTGTACATAACAACAATTAAAGTACTTTTTAAGCCCTTTAAAATGATATACAATATGATACATTTCGAGCAATTTGATCATTGTACCCATGTACCGTTTGTACCAAAGGTACAAATGTACAAAAATTTATTTTTTTCTTGGTTCCTAATATTAAATTAGGCATGTATACAAATTTTTAATCAAATCGAAGCAATATTTCTCACATTATGATTTTTTAAACAATATTATTAGTTTTTGGCCCAAATTTCGAGCCGGAAAATTTGGGTAAAAAAAATTGTCGACAACCCCATACAAACTATACGTCGTTTTAAAGCCCTTGTCGAGTAGATTACAAATATGCCATTCTTTTTCCATTTGGCACTTTTTAAGGCCGAGAAATGGCCACTCAAAAACGGCCAAAATTGCCAAATATGAACTTTGAGTGGCTTTTTCTCGGAAACTAAGCGCGGTGGAAAAAAAAGTCTGAGAGCACTTTCGTCTTGTATTTTTCATCTTTATGAGCATAAGAAATTTCATAAAGATCAGACAAGATTTATTTTTTCCCAAAAAATCGTCAAGGCATACATATACCCCTGTCATTTTTTTTACCCAAAAAAGTCAAAATGAAGATACAAAAACAAATGAGGTATATTATTAACCGTGTTGAAAAGGGGAGTAAAAAACAATAACAATGTTTTCAATTTCAATCAAAACCTAAGGAACCATTTTGAAAAAACCGCTATACAACCACTTTTTCCTAATTTACCCCCCTAAAATGTAAAAATATCACAAAACACTACATAACTACTCTGATAGGCCTAAGCAAGACCTTTTCAACGATATACATGAAAGTAGGTGTCGTGTTAAAAAGTACATTTGTACCCGTGTACCCATGGGTACCAAAAATATAATAAAAAAACCAACCATGTAAAAGCCCATTATTTAGGCTAATAAATACAAATAAAACGTTAAAAAAATCCAAAAAAAAATTCTTTCACACCTTTTACCTGAACCAAAAGTACAAATCGGTACATTTGTACCCGTACAAAATTTTTTAAAAATAAATAAAAATCACTACAGTAAAGTAATAACCATGGCCTTTTAAACGATATACGACACGTGTTAAATTTCCAAAAAAAGTGGTCACGTGACCGGGCCGTCGGGAAAAAGATAAGTCTCAAATTCTCGGGGAATAGGGCGAAGTTTAAAACAAATATGGCCTTGATTTAAAGTGCATTAGAGTACGGTTTGAGCGCACTTTTCGAAATTCAAATCGGTTGACAAATGTGGACGCTATGAACGTCCAAAGTCAAAATTTCGGAAAATCGCGTTTTTTCGGGAAAATTTGACAATTTCAAATGAGCCGTACAACTTCGGTTCACTAAAGGTACACGAAGGAATTTTTTCCGCTTACCCCTCGACCTAAATTCAGTTGGCCCGTGTAAATTACCAACACAGTGTACTTTTTTTTCTAATAAATAACCACCCGTGTACCCTGGGTGTACCCCGGACTTTGAGGTACCGTACCTCGAAAAGTACACGGAATTTAAACTTTAAAACCAAAACGCGGTGAGCACGGCTATTTTCTCTATCTAAAAATATAAGCGCCAACTCGCCACCATTAATACCCTAGGAGGAGATACGTGAACCACCAAAACAAATGAAAAACTTGCACCCGCTAAAATTGTTTTTTCCCCAAAAAGGACCTGAAACGTGAATTTTTCCTAAAAATTTTTTCACCACTTTTGTCAACTTTTCAAGGCGGTTCAAATGACATATGACACACTTTTGTACCATTTGTACTTTTTCTGATCGGCAAAAATTTTTTTTCCCGATGTCGCCCCTCCGCGGGGCTAAGTCGGGGAGAAAAAGTAATAACACTTTCGGGTACAACTCGCCGAGTTAAACAAAAGCCGCGAAAAAAAATTCCCAACATTGTACCCTTTTTAAAAAGTTATTAAGCATTTTTTCGTAAAAAAACGCACTTTTTGACCGTAGGTCACTTTGTACCATATTTTTTGTACCGAACCACTACAGTTGACAACAAATGATATTTTTCCCTTAAAATACACTATAAACTAAAACCAAAAATGCAATAAACACTAAAAAAAAACCACCTCACCCCCCTCAACCAAAAATCCCAAATGTACCCTTATTTACCCTTTACCCCCCCTTTTCACCATGAAGGACTAATTTAAAGTACCCCGTTACCGATGTTTGGTCGATCTCATTTTTAAAGTCCTACCCGAATTTAAAACAAAAACCTAAAAATTCCACCAAAAGTTGGTATACATGTACCGGTACTTTTTTCAACGGTACCGTAAACAGACAAAGGTTGACAGTTGGTTTACCCCCCACCCCCCATTTGATGCAAAATTTAACGGCGATCCCGCCCCCCACCACAGCTCGGTCGGCCTTCGGCCTCCCTCGCAAAGACAGTTGTGAAGAAAAGGAGCGCGTACCGATTTTAATATACTAAGGGACTAAGGGACAAGGTTGAGGTTTGAATAAGGAATGATTATATTTTTTATTTATACATAAAAAGAAATAGTTTACTTTTACAACTTGTGTAACTTGTACATACTTGACATTATATCAAGTCAATGTCTAATAAATCCAACACGCCCCCTCAAGCAAACTTTTCTCTTTTATCAAAAAATAAATTTTACTTTTGAGAAGTACTTGATTTTTAAATAATCTGATTTTCGAATAAATGATTTTCCTTAAGTATATTTAATAGGATAACTAATAATTTAAAAAAATGTTACAAAATAGTTATTTAAAAAAAAGATAAATTAACTATAGTTTAAACCTAATTTAGATAAATGTCTTCCAAGTTTAGTTCTATCTACCCTTTGGTGAAGACATCGGCCACCATATTATTTGTATCTAAATATTTTATATCAACTGTGCCGTCATCAATGAGTTTTCGGATGTAATGATATTTTACATCAGTGTGTTTAGTACGTTTGTGATGAACAGGATTCCTTGCTAGATGCTGTGCTCCCTGGTTATCACAATTTATTAAGATTGGCGTTTGCGAGTATTTTTTCATATTGAGTTCATTAAAAATTCTGTGAAGTGTAATGGCTTCATTTGAGGCATGTGTTATGGCAACGTATTCAGCCTCAGTACTGGATAAAGCTATTAAATTTTGCCTTTTTGAGTCCCACGATACTGCACCGCTCCCTAATATGAAACAATAACCGCTCCTTGATTTACTTTGTTCTAAATCTCCTGCCCAGTCAGCATCTACATACCCTGTTAAGGTTTGTCCTGTCTTTTTGAATTTTAATTGGTAATTTGAAGTTAATTTTAAATACCTCAGTAGTCTTTTAGCTGCATTCATGTGTTCTTGTCTTGGGTCAACTGAGAATTGAGATAACAGATTTACAGTGTCGGTGATGTCAGGACGAGTACATACACTTAAATACATGAAATGTCCAATGAGGGATTGATATTCTTTTTGATTTACCGGTTGTTTCAGTTCTTCATCTTCTGGTTCTTTTCTTAATTTCACATTTGGGTCTAAAGGTGTTGTGACTCCTCTGCAATTTTCCATTCCATGCCTCTTTAACAACGAGTTCGTGTAGTTTGTCTGATCCATGGTTATACTGTATTGGTCTTGTTTTATTCTCATGCCCAAAAAAGTTTTTTTTTTACCTGTCTTTTATTTTAAATAGTGTTGCCAACTTGGTTTTTATTTCATTTAAAATTGTTTCCGTAGTTCCTGCCAGGATTAAATCGTCGACATAAACTGCCATTATCACATATTCCTCTTCATTGGTAAACTTGTAAATGCAGTCTTCACTTGGCAATTGTTTGAAATTGATTTTCTTAACTTCGTTATTAAATTTCTTATTCCATTCCCTTCCTGACTGTTTTAGCCCATATAAGGATTTTTTTAGTAAACATACTTGGTTTTCTTGACCTTTTGTAATGAAACCATCTGGTTGTTACATATATATTTCTTCAGTCAGATCTCCATTTAAGTATGCTGTGATGACATCCATCTGCTGAAGAATTAATTTTAGAATTAATTAACCTTATAGAGTTCTGTCGAACCACTGGAGAAAACGTTTCACACTAGTCTACACCGTATTGTTGTGCGAATCCTCTTGCTACAAGTCTTGATTTGTACCGGTCTACTTTTCCAGTTGATGATAATTTCTTTCTGAAAACCCATTTACAAGTGATTGCGTCTCTTCCAGGGGGTAGATCGACCAGTTGCCATGTAATATTATCTATTAAAGAGTTGTATTCTTCAGCCATTGCTGCTTGCCATTCAGTTGTTTCATTTCCGGATAAGGCTTCTTTTACAGTTTTGGGATCTGGTGATTCAGTTTTACTTTCATCAAACAAATTATTTACATTCATAGTTTTAGTATTTTGTGTTTTTGAAATAGGTTCATTCACACATTCATTTACACTATTTATTTGGTCATTATTTTCATTTGAATTACAGAAATCNATACACTGCTGCTGCGCAGCAGTGTAACACATTAGGTACCGTTTGTACCAAAGGTACAAATATACAAAAATGTTCAAATATTAATTTTTCTTAGTTCCTAATATTAAATAAGGCATGTATACAGATTTTTAATCAAATCAAAGCAATATTTCTCATATTATGAATTTTTTATTTTTTCCCCTATTTTTGGGCCCAGATTTCGAGCCGGAAAATTTGGACAAAAAAAGTTGTCGACAACCCCATACAAACTATGCGTCGTTTTAAAGCCCTTGTTGAGTAGATTACGAATATGCCTTTCTTTTTCCATTTACCACTTTTAAAGACCAAGAAATAGCCAATCGATATCGGCCAAAATTGGCAAATATGAACTTTGAGTGGCTTTTTCTCGAAAACTAAAGTCGTGAAAAAAAAGTCCAAGAGCACTTTCGTCTTGTATTTTTCATTTTTATAAGCATAAGAAATTTCATTAAGATCGGACAAACTTTATTTTTTCCCAAAAAATCGTCAAGCCCACCCCTGTGATTTTTTTTGCTCGAAAAAGTCAAAGTGGAGATACAAAAATAAATGGGGTATATTGGTAACCGTCTTGAAAAGGAGAGTAAAAAATAATAACAATGTTTTCAATTGCAACCAAAACCTAAGGAACCATTTTGAAAAAACAGCTATATAAGGGCTTTTTCCTAATTTACCCCCCTAAAATGTAAAAATATCACAAAACACAACATAACTACTCTGATAGGCCTATTCAAGACCTTTTGAACGATATACATGAAAGTAGGTGTTGTATTGTAAAGCACATTTGTACCCGTGTACCCATAGGTACCAAAAATATATTTAAAAAACAAACCATGTAAAAAGCCCATTATTTAGGTTAATAAATACAAATAAAACGTTAAAAAATAAAAAAATAAAATTATTTCACCTTGTTACCAGAACCAAAAGTACAAATCGGTACATTTGTACCCGTATAATTTTTTTTAAAAATTAATAAAAATCACTACAATAAAGTACTCTTCAAGGCCTTTAAAACGATATACGACACGTATATCGTCAAAAAAAAGTGGTCACGTGACCGGGCCGTCGGGAAAAAGATGTCTCAAATTCTCGGTGAATAGGGCGAATTTTTACAATAATATGGTCTTGATCTAAAGTGCTTTAGAGTACGGTTTGAGCGCACTTTTCGAAATTCAAATCGGTTCTCAAATGTGGACGCTATGAACGTCCAAAGTCAAAATTTCGAAAAATCGCGATTTTTCGGGAAAATTTGACAATTTCAAATGAGCCGTAGAACTTCGGTTCACTAAAGGTACACGAAGGAATTTTTTCCGCTTACCCCTCGAACCGGATTTAATTAGCCCGTGTAAATTACTAATACAGTCAACTTTTTTTCACCCAAACTAACCACCTGTGTACCCTGGGTGTACCCCGGACTTTGAGGTACCCTACCTCTAAAAGTACACGGAAATTGGAATTAAAAACTAAAACGCCGTGAGTACGGCTATTTACTCTATCTAAAAATCAAACCGCCAACTCGCTACCTATAATACCCTAGGAGGAGATACGTGAACCACCAAAACAAATGA
>KZ651822.1:91305-104570 GCA_001010745.2 Gerris buenoi
ATTATATATATATATATACATATCTGTGAAATATGGTGTTTTATTAAAAGTAATATATTTAATTAATTTTTATTTTTGGGCTTACAATCAATATTCAAAAGTAGAGGAATGCTCCGTTGGTAATAACTTACTTACCTAAAAACAATTTTATGTATAAAAAAAGAAAAGAATGAAAAAAAAATCGGTCCGAGACATCTTAGACTAACAATATCATTATAATTTCGGTTCCAGATCCCAGAAACTTTTTGTTTTCACTTTTTAATTAAATTAGATTTATTGACATCAATTATTAGAAACCTAGATTTTTACCAGAAGAACAGCTTACATTGTTCGATTATTATTTTTATGGGCTATACATTTTAGCATTTTTTAATTAAAATCGTCAAAATCGTTTTCGAGAAATATTTTTTTTACGTTTTTTTCAGAGTATTTTCCCCAAATTTAGAGCTAGAAATATATTCTCCTCGGGATAGGATTTCTCGGTACATGTATGCCAAATTTCGTCGAAGTCGGCGTAGTAGTTTAGGCTCCAGGCATCTGCACAGACAGACACGATGGACGGCCTTTTTTTAAAAACCACTTTTTTGGACTCAGGGGACCTCAAAACGTGTAAATCCATCAAAATCTAAAAATCGAATTTTCGCGCTATCACAATAACTTCATTTTATATGAGAAAGTAAATGCTGAAGTTTATTTTTGTGTATCCACTTAACTATAAATTGCACAAAGAGATAGTACACGATTTAGACATAATTGGGTTTTCTATAACTTGGCAAATTAAATAATAAATGTAAAAATTAGAGCGCTAAGTAGGTATTTAAAACCCAATTTTAGGCAACTCACCAAATTTACATTTGTTAACACTGACCCTTAAATCTTTCTTTCTGTATTTATTTGGATCAATAACAGGGAAAATTTGGATTTTACTTTGTAAATTTTACTTTGTAAATTGACTTGTACATTCAGTGGTAATGAATAGAATTTGTTATTATTAAACTCTGACAAAATTCCTCCTATTTTTAAGGGGCGGAAAGGAGTTCTAGCTAAATGAGCACCCTTTGAAACCTACACTAACACTGATCATACCATATTACACACTCACTACAGAATTGCTCTGTCATCCTCTTGATCCTTTTTGTATTGATTACAAAGGAAGGAGATCTTTGTCATCTCAACGATACAAGCTTATTATTCCGTAGACCTTCTCTTATCATCTGCAACTGATGTTTCCCGTATCCTTCACATTTAAAGTCTTTCCATACACTTGATATTATAAGGTTATCGCTCTTATCAGAATTAAATGTTTTCTAAGACTGATCAGTCTACTTATGACAAGTACGCAAACAAAACTATTGTTATTTTGGTCCTACAATAATTTGTAGCGAGTGATTTTGTCGAGTGATTTTATCGCAAGTGATTATGTCCTTCATTCAACGAATTAATTGGAGCATATTAATTCGTTGAATTAAGTCTGTGTGTCTGATACGTACAACGATAACTTGAGTAAAAGTTGATGATTTTGATGAAATTTGGTACACATGTTCATTTTACCAATGCTCAGGACGAGTTCGTTGGACAACATTGACTGCCTTAGCGTTGCGCTCGAACGCTAATAAAAAACATAAATACATTTCGTAAAATAAAATACAGTTTCCTACAGTTGACCGATAAAGTGGTTGTTATCACACTCAAAATAGTACGCAAAACAGCAGATTCAAGTATTATCACGCACTCCAGTGTTTGAACTTATGAACATTAAGAACATGAATCTAAACAAAGATTAAACTATCCAAATTATAATAATAATCACAATGAAAACTAATGATTTTTTTTTTTTAACTATACATCAAATATAAAAATGTTAAAATATAAAAAAAAGTGATGATAGACAATCTAAAAAAAAGTAATCAAATATGATGAGTAATAATAACAGCGCTTGGTCAGGTTTGCTGAATTAGGCAAAAAAAAAGGCAACACTGGCTATAAAAAGAACAGCTGGTTTAGTTGATATTGTAAAACCTCTTATATGTTGATGAACACTCTATTTTTTTATATTTTATTTACAGATTTAAAAATGACAGTAGGTAGGAAAAATTTAATGTGCAATTCGAGACATGGCCGCTCACCACCGGCTTAATTTTTTTAAACGCCTATTGCCAAGCTACGAATTTAACCGACAATATATTCTTAAAAAGCGCTAAAAGATTGACTTGTATACAAAATTCTAGCTTAATGTTAGTCAGACACTTTTTTGCACGCTATCTCCTGGACTATTACTTTTGAACTGATAATAGACACTATATAAGCCATAATTCACTATTTGCTAAATGGATTTATTTACCTTGAGGTATATGTTTCACGTGAATAAATTTAATTACTCTATTAGCCTAGTTAATAAAGGTTTTTACCTGCAACTAATTAGGGGAAATCTGGATTTTTTCCTGATGATAGACCATGATAAGAGGTACTTCTTAAATAAATGTATGTTTGTGCGCATGTGCAAGATAAAATAGTGGGTGCAGAAGGTTGAAATTTATATGGGATCAACAATAGGCTAAGTATGACCTACCTTCCAAATTTCAATAAGATCAGAAGTATTGTTTTTCACATATCTTGGTTCACAAAAATTAAAAATTGAATTTTTTATCAACAATAACTCGAAAACGGTATGTCTCACTTCAAAAATGCATAGGACCTTTTTTGTGTAGAATTATGTAATAAACATTTTTGTTAATAACACTTCTCTTCAAAATATAAACAGTTTTGCGTAAAAAGTGAAAAATAAGTAAATATCGAACTTTAAGAGGGGATAGGGGGGGGAGCACAAGGGGGAGAAGTGGGGACTTTTGAGAGAATGTACCTCTTATCATGGTCTATCATTAGAAAAAAATCCAGATTTCCCCTAATTACTTGCTGGTACAGCCTGTTTTTGGCCTTTATTGACTGAGCTATATCTTCAGTTCTGGCTCCATGAAAAAAACATATTTTTGGATTCATGGAACTATCAAAGGAGACAAAAAATACGGACTAACCCAGTTTAGTATATTTTAGATTAGGTCGTTTTAAACTTAAAGAAAACTGCATTATAAATTATAGTTATTTTAGTCGTTATACTTAATTTATAATTTCTTCCAACGGTAACTAAGCGTAAATAAGGGTGAGTTAAAACGTTTTGCAAGTAAATTGGACCCTCTTTATTATCTAAATTAGAGATGCGGAGAATATTTTATTAAGCAAAATACAAATTAACTTTTATTTTCTTTATTATATGGTGTAAGGAATAGAGGAAGTTTAGTACTGCAATTTATTTTGAAAATTCATATTATAGTCGTTCAATTTTCTTTCAACGCAAATAAATTTTCTTGTGCGATCCTATGGACAAAAAATAATGTTTAATGGTTCTAACTCTATGTTTCTGTTTATAAACAGTGAAAAATTTCTAATATCATTCTGCACACATATTATAATAATATCGAAATGAGCTAGATATGGGTATATATACTATTGTTCTTATATTGCTATGTCAAACTAATTTCTAATATAGAATTTAGACCTCTATAAATTGAGATTTCGTATCGATTTTGTAGAGAAAAATGGTTGTACCTTGGAAAATATCAAAAACAATTATTGTGTCGAAACGGTTGGGAATTGGCCCATGGTTTATACATATGTATACTGTTTTTTGTTCGAAATAATTGTAGATTCTGCCCTCTTCGTTTGTTATATCTTCAACCAAACACCCTAGGGGAAATAAGGAAGTTTTTACGTAAGATTGATACGTAAGATATGGTCATAAAAAATAAGTAAGTTATGGATAACCTCATTTTGACCATGTTTTATAAAAAAAATGTTGTTTCATTTTCCAAAGATTGTAACTTCTGGTTTTAATAGAGCTTCAGGAACAAGTGTATAGGCAATTTTAAAGGGAATTTTATGCCTTTTATTATGACTTTTACGTTATTTTTCTAGCTTAAATAGACAAACATATATATATCATACTCTATATCATATATCATAAAATAGGTACTTCTTTATATCGTTACTCCCTTAAGTGGTTTTATAATATAAATGATTTTAACTAAATAACTATTAAGACAAAGAGATGTTTAGTCCAATGTACTTTAGGACAAAGGAAAATCAAACTTCTATTTTTATAGAGGCAGTAACAATCTAAAGAAGATCATTCCGTACACCTTCTTTAGATTGTTATACCCCTCTGATTTCTTTTTGAGGGGAGTGTCAATCTAAAGAAGTGAAATATATATTGTAAATCATATATATATAATATAGCATATATCATAAATTATATTATATATCATCATATAATATATATTGTATATTTCATTATTTTGTATCTTATTAGCTATATCCATATTCTGCTTTATTAATCAAGAAAAGCGTTAAATCTGAAATGCTTTGGTTAGGAAGTATTTGCTTACCCGGATGTGAATTGATTGGCCCAATAGTGTGGTCTTGATTGAATACATAATGTATTTACGTACTAAACCTACCTGAGTATATTCTGTATAGCTATCGCCTTGAGTTTCCCCGGTATCAAAATGGCAAAGTGACTTTGTATCCTTGTTAATTAACAATTTTGAGAGGATTTGTACAATAATAATAATACATTTTCCTGAATATGAGACTTATCTCACAAGAATACATTATAATGTCTAGAGATTAAATCACTTCAGTATAATTCTGAAATCTCTCTCGTTTATACTGTAGGCTAATCTCTATTTGTATGACTTGATAGCGGAGGATGAGCCTATATTGGAGGAGGACTCCCCTAACACTACAGTACGAGACTACAAGGTATCCCAGTCTGTAAAGGCACGCTTCACCTAATGGAGGCAATAAGAGGATTACTCAAGAAATTAGACAGGTTTAGGATCCTTTCAATATAATTTATAGAGGAAGGATTTTGAGGTAGAGATGATAGCATTATCTCATCGTGTTATCTATTTTCGTTATCAAACTTATATACCTTTTTGTTAGAAGGAGAATAAGGGATAATAATATAGGTACTTACATTTAATCCTATGATGCCTGTGCTCAAGTATCAATTATATATTAATTTTATTTAGTTAGTTATAAAGACATAAATTATTTTCAGACTTCTCCATGTTCATACTAAAATATGCCTATCTAGTAATAATGTAAGAAGAAAATCTTGTTAAGAAATTTAAGATTAGGTCCAAATTCAATGATGCTTGTTAATAGATTTAAATATTTACGTTAACCCATAACTTTAGAAATTATTCTGGCAATCTCTTCTTATGAGCCCTTTATTTGTTGGAATAGGTAAAGATAGAATCCCTTCATATGCATTTACTCTGTATCTTAAAGTTTGTATACTGAGCAGCGATCCGATAGAAAGACCAATTTTAGCTCTTAATAACCGCTCATAGTTTGAACTTGAATATTTATAAGGGCAACTGAGGATTTAAAAACAAATCTCTTTTGCATAATCTCGAAAGCACGTGGTTTGCTACATATTGATAAAATTAATGATAACATAAATTATCGTTTTATGTTCTCTCATGTGTAATTATAGGGCGACGAATTGCCAGCAGCAAAATTGCTAGTTGAACATGTCTAAGGTCACGATATGTTAACATATTGTACTGAAGTCTATAATAGTGATACCCATTAAATGTTACTTCGACCTGACCTCTGATGCAAAAATATAAATAAACTAATTAAACCTGATAAATGTATTCTACTAATTAGTTTGGAAAACCAAGTTATTGATTACGTCTTAAAATAGTGAATTAGTGTGGCACATAGCAACCTCCAATTTCGTATACTTTGATGAATCTCTTATTTTAAAACCTATTACTGTCAGATAGTTATAGACCCCGGCTTTTTTAATCTTTTAAAACCCCGGTTTTTTTAATCTTTCAAAATTGATTTGAATTTTTACATGATAAGTATTCATTTAGAAAATCTTTAAGAGCCAGATGATTGAAATTTATCTGGGGCATTCTGCGTTCTGCTGTTGAGAAATCCAAATTTCATAAAAAACCAGATGAGTATTTTTGATGAAGTAGGTATAAATAAATAAATGTATGCTTGTGCGCATGTGGAAGAGAAAAAAGTAGGCGAAGAAGGTTAAAACTTATATAGGACCAACAATGGATTAATTATGACATTCGAAATGTCATTAAAATTGGACGACTAGTTTTTGAAATATATTCGTTCAAAGCAATATGATTTATTTAAGAAGCATATTATTCTAGAATATATTGGATCAATTTATTAAAATTTTTATTAAGTGTTTGCTAAATAATTAAACTTTATTAATAACCCCGTGTTTCTATATTAAACAAATATTTCTGCTTTAAAGAAATGTTCTATTGACGTAACAAATAAATAGTCTTAAATGGATTTATCATTCAAGGTCTTGGATTTTATCTTTTTTAAGTTTAATAGGAAATAGATTTCTCTCATAAATTATTTTATATTGATTATACGATAAAATGTTGCACTCGAAAAGTGGATCAAAACACCCTCTGACTTAATTTTTATGATTAAAAGAATGTACACATTAGATAAATTATGAGTTACTTAGATCTCGAACTCTTTCCGTCAAGAGCTTCAATACAATTCGATCACTTGCACAAAGCAATTACCTCTCTAGAGTGATTCTATTAAAGAACGCAATAACTAGAACAAGTTTGAAATCAGTTTAGACACATTTTTGTCCCGAGAGTAATAATTTGTCGTTCTTGTATGATAGGGGCTGTTTAGGAAGAGATTTGAAGAGGCAATAGTAGTATAATAAAAGTTAAAGTTGGTATGTTTTTTCTTTTTCTTTTTTTTATGTGAGCTGTTGTACTTTGTATAAAGGGACTATAAAGTGGAGTTTAAAAGGTTGAAAGTTGTCTGAGGTGATATTATGGTGGTGCTAGACTGGAGCCCGGACAGGGACTGAAGCTGAAGCGGCCTGAAAGTGATTGATACTAGTGGCTTTCCTTAACTTGCCAGCCAAACTCCTCTCAGCTCACCCCTCTATATCCACCATTAAAACATCATCAATAACCAGTTACAGCAACGAGTAACTCTGCGCAAAGCACAAAGGATGAGAACCTTTACCACAGAGGATAAGCCCTGCACCGGCTTCCTTTGTGCCTGCCAACTTTTCAAACAAGTAGACATCCCTGTCAGGAATAAAGGAAGGACAAGGTTGCCTCTACAAAGGATATTTTTTTCTTACCAAGATTTCTTTCCGGTAAATAAAGTAATCTTAGACTTACCCAAGGTTTTTATTATAGTCAGGCAACTAATGGGATTTGGAGTTTGCAGTGGATCAAGTCAATGCGGTCAAGGTAAACTCACACAAAATGTGAAAACCTGCAAGCAAAACGAAATTCAACAATGATACGTCCTAGGATTATTTATTCCTTTTTGACTTATATTTTTTCTTCTTTAAGTTACGATTGAAAGCAACTTATTCGTACTTATTCAAGGTTAAAACTTATTCGTACTTATTCAAGGAGATTTCTACGTTCTTCTATGGACTAGAATTATCGTTAATATAGAGAAATAACATTACTCTAATGCTTTATATTTATTTTCATGTTGTATTATTATTTCTAGTGAGCATACCTTGCAGCTCACTACTTTCAAGATTTTTTAGACTTTCTTATTTGCTTTTTGACCATTATGCGCATTTATTTATTTTTATATATTTAATATTGCATTTTAAATTATTATATAAATGTAAGCTAAATTAATCTCTATTTTAATTACTGATCTTATATTACTTTGCTTTGACGTGCGATGGTAAGTTTCATCGCACGTTTCCGTTACCCCAATTTTGATTCACTTCCCGTCTTTCAATATTTCCCAAATTTTGCACATGGAAACAATTAAGGCGAAGAATAACACACAGAATATAAAGAAAAAACAATTGTTGAAAATAAGACCAGTTTTTTTAAAATAGTATTTTTATACTCATTATTTATTGTTACTTCAAGGTTGATTGAATTTAAACATTTTTGGTGGTGCTTACTGAAAAAAAGCAGTACGGAAATAAAATATTTCACAAAAATCGGAATTAAATTTCAAACCCAATTATTTTTATTCACGTTAATGCCTATATATACTTAAAGCACATACTTCTTTATGTAATGTTCATTTGAACTAAATTATATTTCTCTTTGTAACCTTAGATCTCTGCGAAATCATTGAAAATCCCTCGATGAATTCCAACTCGGTAAATATAACTCGCAGAATACATCTTGGTGCTTTATTTTAAAACCCAACTGGTATATTAAATCAACATGTATATTAAACAGTCTACAACTTGTTATAAAGCGGAGCTTATAAAATGACATTTATCAGAGAAAACGTAAAATAGTTCCATCAGTTTCTTATGTGAAGAATATATTAATCAAATAAAAATAAATTAAATACTATTTATATATACAGGTGTACATAAGCCAAAGCGTGTGGCTTAAATTATAACCAGATTTTGTTTCTCCTAAAACAGACCTCTTAATTCATTCATCACTATTGATTTTTACTACGTTTTTATTAGCTTGCTTTCTTGTTTGTTTGTATTTTTGTCCAGTTCAAATCTTGCAATCGATTTTTAACTAACTTCCTGAGAAGCTAGACATTTGAAACTTTTAGAATAGCTCAGAACACGGCAGTAATGCATTATTTTAATACTTTTAGTCATCTTTCAGAAAAATTTAATTCGTTTTAGCCAATTGTTCTGTATGGAATGTTAGTTCGGAAAAAATCCGCAAGTTATTTTATTTGTTTTGATATGCCCCATATTTACAATCTTCATTTTGACAAGTTTAAAATTTATGATTTATGACAAAAAATTTAAAAACGTAGTATATAAAAAGTTCTTTTTATCTTGGAATTATTATAAATAAATAAGTATATGATATGAAGACACACCACCGATACTTACTTGATCTGAGGATCTCTCGTATACAGGTTATGGGCCAATATCAACAAAAATAACACGGATGCATTTGACATTGCTATGCTAAAAAAAAAGGCTTGCATACGAGTCTGCAAGACAGTGAGACATTTCATGTAACTTTTTGGTGTCGTTTTTTTTAGTAACGCATATTGGTGTCTTTTCAAATTAATTTAGGGCTACTGTATGCTACATTCTTTAAACTATAAAATTTTCATACAATCACACCAGTACTTTCGAAGCTATAGGGTAAATAAATGTATGCTTGTGCGCATGTGGAAGAGAAATAAATGAACGCAGAATGTTGTAACTTATATGAGACCATCAATGGGCTTATAATGATCTACCATCCAAATTTTATTAAATCAATCAACACCAAGAATCAAGCAGAGAGTTCAAAAAAGTATTCCGGGTAACAATGAATTATAATGAGAAAGCCAAGGGAGAATAAAGAACGAGGGAGAAAAAACAGAGTGTGACAGAGATAAGGAGAGCTTTGATAAGTGCTCTACTCGGAGATCAAAACAAGTTCCATTGTTTATCTCAATTATTAGTGTGGTAGTTTGATTTATGATTTAGGTTAAAGTGTAGTGCGCTGGGCTATAATAAGGCCAGAGTGGGGGAGACCCGAAAGTAGCCGAACCGTCCTCGGTTACCTTCGAGTCCGTTTTTTCCTTTTGTCTAGTGCAACTATGAATAGCTTCTGCAATTGCCTACTTCCCTGGTACCAGTGGAACTCTGTTCGACATTCTGCCCTGTGAAGACGCGGTAGGGAAATCCCTACAGCTGGAGACTGGATTGCACCACCTACCTCCTATAGCTTTTTAACTTCCTGTTACACTTTTCTGAGTTTTTAGTAACATAACGCTTTTTAAGGTATGTTCCACAGCTAAAAAAAACATGAAATGTCAAAACAATATTGAACTGTGTTGTTAACTATTGGTCTGGTAGGAATGTCACAAGTTTGTGAATCTAGGATTATGATTTTAAACATGGCTTTCATAGGTTACGAACTAAAATTACTAGACAAAGGACTATAAGAAAAGTTGAACTACAATAAAATTGTCAAAGGCATTGGACGACTGGCCATGGACATAAAACTTGCTATTATCTAAACATCGCTTTGTCTAAATTCTAACTGTTCAATTCATTCTTTGAAATATTTACCTAAAATTCATAAACCTCACATTTCTCTCAATCCAATAGTGAACTACAGACCAGCACCCGATTACAAACTCTCACAAGATATAGGAACAACTATTGATGAATGATAACGACGATCACTCGTAGTAAGAGTTTGCAAAGATATTAATTTGATGAATTAAAAGAAAAGAGTGTGGAGAGGAATATGACACAAAGGTAAGAGTTATATGAGCATGTAATACGAAGAAAGAATTAGTAGTAAAGTTCAGTCTAAAAGTCTTGGTTTTTTATTGTGTGTGTCCGTAGAAGTTGCATTATCTCGTTAGCTAATGGTTTATTTACTGAAAATGTAATGTGAGAGCTTGTGAGTGATTGTTCATTATTTAAAGTATTTTTGGTCGTTCAATATTTTTAAATTCTGTTATTCCAAGTAAATCGAGTCTTGGTCCTATCTGTTATTTTAGCAATAATATCATTGTTTTGTCAATTGTAATTGGTTCGTGTTTGTGCGTAAATAAAAGATTGGCGTAGTTAGAGACTGTTCTATTTCATAAGATCGTAAGTGTTTAATCGTAAAGTGTGTGATCGTAAAGTGTCTTTGTACCTAGTTTGTAAGTTGCGTTCTGTCTTTCCTGTGTATATACTTGGTCGCATGTCAATTTGTAAATTCAACTATTATCATATATCTTGTTGTTAGTCCGTCACCCATGTGGTTTGTTGTTCTAAAAGCTTTCTTAATGGCTTGCTTATTGAAAAAGTTCGTAAATTGGTGTCCCTTTACCTACTTAAATTAGTTCTATCCGTTGAAATTTGTTCGGTGCGGTCAGTTTTGTCTAGTCAGGACTATTTTTGAGTTTTCGTAGCAGAATGTTTATGGTTTATCTGTTGTTGTTAGCTAAGACGTGTATTGTGTTCAATTCCGTTTGGTAGTCGTTTGGAGTTAGAGTTTTGGTGTTGTGTTGGTGTGTTAATGATCTGTAAGCGGCTAGTTTTTTTTAGTTCAAATTTATCCAATTTATCTTTCTTTAATTGTTAAAAATTAAAAAGAGGGGCCTGTCAAGGGTGAGTTTAATGGGAAAAATCATGTTAATCGAATAAAAATACTTATATTTATTAATGCATATTATACATATATGCATTATATTTATACATTAATAAATTATTTTTATTTAAAATAAAAATATTATAATTTATTATACAAAAGCGATCTAACATTAGATCTCTCGTTCTAAATATAGAGTTTTTTGTTCTCTTTTGCAGACTTTAGGCGTGGACGGCTGTCAGAAACCTTTATATTCAATTATTTTTATTGAAAATCCCGTTTTTCCGGGATTCCATCGAGTCCCTTCACCACCCATTACCAATAATATGTCATCGCAGCGAGAAAATTTCCGAGTAAAAAAAAGGTTAAAAATAATTGCGGAAAAGGTTCCTTGGAATTGGTTTCAAATTTAACTGCGGATTATTTTTTTCTACTCCTTTTTTAATAGGGATCATATAATTGATTTTTTTTTTTTTTGCCTAATTCGATCAATTTATAATCTGAAAAAAACAGTATGGATCATTATTGATGGATAAATTGTTGGAGAGAGCAATTTTAAACATTTCTTTTATATTTTTTTCGAGTTGGTTTTATACAAATTGGCTCATGGTGGACATGTTTTTAAAAAAAATGTTGTTTAACAACAAAAATTGTTAATCCTACTTAGCTTACTTAATACTACAGTAGCCAAATATTTCAATATTATTATTTTAGCATCTAGGGATAAAAATATTGTATTGCAATTAATCTGTTGATTAAGTGATTTTTGGCATGGGATATGCACATGAAGGGCTGCTATTTTTATATAATACGTAATAATTCAGCTTTAAAAAATCTTGAGACGATTTAGGTAATGCATTAGTGACAAAGTAAAAAAAAAAAAAGTTTTGCCCATATGAAAAACATATAGAAAAATGCAGTGGTTTTGGAAACTAGCTGACGCGGATGCGATTTGTTGAAAATTCATTTGTTTAATTATTGCCTCACCCTAAGGTATTAGTATGAGTTATTTCATATTTTTTAGTTAATTTTTTAGCCGTTATATGGTGGAACGGGGTGGGGGATATTTTTTGGGGTGCAATTTTTTCGCTAAAACCGCAATATTGGTGGTAAAAAGCAGAGTAGACATAAAAAGTCATATATATTTGTGATCTACTCTTCAGTAGCTTTAAATTGATATTAATATTTGAGTAAATTTATTTACATAAATATCTCGAAAATTATGCAAAGTATAAAAATTCGAGGTTTGCGCATTACGTATGCGCATATTAAATCTATAACTTCTCTACATTGGTCCTACGTGTGGGTTAAGAAGTTATGCCAGTATTTTAAATTTCGCATCTCTATGGTGAACGGTTCTGGGAATATAAACCAATGTAAGATGAAAAGAGAGACACATCAACCTCGACACAAGGGTTTCGAGGATGACCTACGAAACCCTACAACATTTTCTAATAGATTTATCGTTCCATCAATAATTTTGATTAAAAAAATATTGTTTTTGTCTATTGAAATGGGAATTCATGAAAATAAATAATCTAAATGGTAACACAATAGCCTGTTAAAAACTTTTAAATATGTTATATAATAAATTATGCATAGGAGGAAAGTTTTCTCGAGTGTGTCTGACCGTCTTTTTATTAAATTTTGAAATATTATTACTTTTCTACAATTAATATCCGTCGAATATTCCAATAAATCCACTTTTTAATTGAAAAAGGATGTTGAAAATCGTTTACCAAGTCTTTGTGAATGTATTTTATAACTTGTAAATGTATCTCTTTTTTTTAATCTTGTTGTTTTTCTTTTTAAGTTGTTTTCCAATTTTTTTCGGTTTAAAATTTCTTATGATATAAATTGAATGGTATTTAGTCTCTTATTGATAAAAAATCTTTCCAGATTAATTTTATAATCAACTAGCCTTCACCCTGCGCTCCGCGCTGGGCTCATGCTAGGTATTAGTGGCTATGTTTCCCATTATCATTTAGGCCTAGCAATGGAATTAAATACGTAAATAATTTTGTTTCCAAAGCCTTTCGAATAGCCAATAAAGTAGCCAATCGAAACTAAGTAATATAGTAATAAATAGTAATGATAATATATATATATATATATATATATATATATATATATATA
>KZ651822.1:116819-141974 GCA_001010745.2 Gerris buenoi
TTAGGGATTTCTTGTAAGCACGATAGCGCTCGAACGAATTGACGTATCGAAATGAAAATTGCACCGAAAAATCAAACTCGTTGAGACGATGATCCCTATTGATAATGGGATATTTATGACGTAATTAACCCCTTCTTATGAGTCAGCAAAGATTGAAAAAAATACAAAATATTAAATGAGGTATTGCTTCTTATATTTTTTGGGGTCCTCAATCTAAAATAAATCCTACCGCGGATATCCGCAAGCCGAGCGAATTTACATTGGAAATTTGTAGTATAATTGTTGAGCAGTTTAAACCTCTTTCAAACTATTACGATTATACAAATACTACAAATTTCCAATGGAAATTCGCTCGGCTTGCGGATACCCGCGGTAGGATTTATTTTTTCTTTTATCGTAAACAATATATATATATTTTTTAAACTTATTATCTAATTATAATAGCAATATTAGCGGTCTTTTTATAACTGGCTCTATTACTTTCTTAGGCTAACTCTCGCACAAAATATTTTATTTTTAAAAATACTTTATTTGTGTTATTTTATTCACAACTTTTATTTGACACTGTTTTGGTATTTATTATTCGTTTTCACTTCATATATAACCGTATTTAATTTTTAATTTTTCTAACCTTTAATCATATATACTCATAAAATATATTCTCCGGGCCGATTGAAGATCCTTTAGAATAAATTCTAGTATAATAAGAGTCTGACGATAATCAGTTTATGTTTCAACCTTCTGCGCCCATTTGTTTCTCTTCTAAATATGCACAAACATTTATTACACGTCTATTTACACCTATATTTATATGTACTTATCTGATTTTTATGCAATTTGAATGGTTTATCAAAAGTAGCATTCAGATAGCGCCAGATTAATTTCAACCCTCTGTGCTCTTCACATTTTCCTAAATTGATACTTTACTCCATGTATACAAGCAAAACAATTTTGACAAATTAAAAAAAGGGGGGAATAAATAAATATGCTAATAATAGATTGTAAATTCATAAAATAAAAGTATACGAAATTGGCGGGGAAGCTATGTGCCAATCTAATTGGTATAGAGTAATTTAATATCGAATTCAAAAATCTGTCTATTGGGAAGTCAGAGAAAAAACTCGGTGGTATAGAAGTTCGGATAAAACAAATAAATAAATATAAACAATAAAAAATAAATAAATAAATTAGTTAAGACAATATTTCTAATCTAACACAAATTTTAATCTCATAAAATATAGGGTGTGAACGTAATTACTTATTTCAAATTAGAACAAGTAATGTAAAATCGGATCTCTCTATAAACATATTCGATATATATATGTAATTCGAATATAGACTCTAGAATATTGACATTTCAATTGTCACTAAAGCCAAAGACACAATTATTGGTAAAGAGAGTGAACGTAGGTTTGATAATATTCCAAACATTCGTAATAATTTGTGACAACGGACATGATTATATCGATCTGCGGCTGACAATAATAACTGTCCATTGCCAGTTGACGATGGTTCGTGGCAGATTGCTTTGACATGTCAGCTTGACACATGGCACCCTCTTTATAACTAACTTGGATTATTAACTATTCATGGCTCGACTTTGAATGAAGAGACAAGGACATGGCCCTTCATCATTCAAAAAGAAAACGATTTCAATATTAACTTTGTTTGATGGAATTGCGATAACTTGTTATTTTTTTGTCGTTTCATATTTACCATTATACAATCATTGTACTTTGCAATTCTTTACTGACAGTGTCATTGTTGATATAGATTTGAAGGTAAACACTTTCTATTTCAGACTTAAATCTGTTGACATTACTGAACTAGGTTTGAATCCAATGTTCCCTTACTCGATATGCTCTACAAATAATAGAAGCAACGAAGTAATAGAAAATATCAATTTTCAGACTAGAATCAGCTTGCATATCATTTTTTTCCATGTTTACCTATCATAATGATTTTAAGCTAAATATAACTAGTGATGCGGTGCATAAAGAACTCGCGTAGAAATGTGTGTTTATATCAGCTGTAATGCCTTAATATGTTCTCAATAATGATATCAGGATAATATTTCAGCGAAAACCTGGCATTCTAATTCAACCTGAAGAAAGCATTAAAATTATATTGTCTATTATCTTTATTTAATAATATTATCGCAGGTTCGCTACGCTCGCCTGTTTTTAGAGAATTTTTATATAATCGGCAGTATTTTTATATGTATTATGATTAGAGAAATGAGGCAAATTGAATATAGAAACTGAGAAATATGTATAATGAGATTATTTCATACAACCAACAATAAATTCATAATTGAACAAGTAACTGTCATTGTCATGTCAGTGTTGTCCAGGTTGGTGAAGTGTTCTTTCCAACACTCCCCCTCACGAGCCAAGTGGAGTAAGTCCAAGGTTGCTCCGGAACTTGAGTAGTTTGGGAGAAGGCAAAGNCTGTCATTGTCATGTCAGTGTTGTCCAGGTTGGTGAAGTGTTCTTTCCAACACTCCCCCTCACGAGCCAAGTGGAGTAAGTCCAAGGTTGCTCCGGAACTTGAGTAGTTTAAGAGCAGGCAAAGGCTTCGTGAAAATATCTGCATCCATTTCATCTCTTTGTCTGTACATTAGCTTGACGTCACCTTGACTCACAGCGTCTGTGATGAAATGTTGCTTTATAGCAATATGTTTTGACTTTGAGCTTATTATTTGATTTTGGGATAAGCTCTGAGCCGCTAGGTTATCATTATAAATGGTAACCGACTTTTGATTGATTCCCATGCTAGATAACAATCTTTTTAAATGAATTGCTTCCTTAGATGCTTCCGTTAAAGCCATATACTCTGCTTCTNGTCACGCACAATCCGTCACGAAATCTACCGATGGCGATAACTTGTGTAAAAATTGACCGACATAGTTGAAATTTGGTACACATGTTCATTTTACCAATGCCCAGGACAAGTTCACAAAACCGCTCCCGGCACGGGTAATGAGGCGAGTGACTACATGCATATTTTCCTCGCAATACGATTCACCATCCGTACGAATGTGTAGATGAGCTTTTAGAATCGGTCGTGGAGTAAATTTAACGCATTAGTCAGATTTGTTTGCAATCCTAAAGCATAAAGTTAAACTTAACTCAAAGATAAACAAATGTATTAAAAAGTTAGGTTTTTGGAACGAAGTTCCTTATGGCACGTTCTGGGCCCGGGAGTGAATCCAAAAAAAAAATTACCAAAATTCCCGTCACGCACAATCCGTTACGAAATCTACCGATGGCGATAACTCGTGTAAAAATTGACCGACTTAGTTGAAATTTGGTACACATGTTCATTCTACCAATGCCCAGGACAAGTTCGTTGGACAACGTTATCCGCCCAAGCGTTCGCGCGCAACGCTCGCGTAAACGTAAGCGTCATATTTAAAATTGGAATTTTGAACGTGAAAAAATTCTAACTTCATCTATTTAATGAGACATACAACTTTTTTAAATACATTTTTGGAACAAAGTTCCTTATGGCACGTTCTGGGACCGGGAGAAAATCCGAAAATCGACCAAAATCACTGTCATGTATAAGTAGTTATTACTGTGATTTTATAATTTATATGTAATGAAAAGCGTAAGGAACTTCGTTCCTACTGGGTGTCCCACGACACCACACATATTTTGTTTTGTAAAGTTTGGTCATGTAATGGTATAAATTATCGTCATTTGCGATTCACAAGGCAAATGACGACCTACTACTTGCATATTTTCCTCGCAATTCGACTTATAATCCGAATGTGTAGATGAGGTCGTGGAGTAAATCTAACGCATAAGTCAGATTTGGTTACAATCCTAGATCATAAAGTTTAACTTAACTCAGCGATAGACGAATGCATTAAAGAGTTAGGTTTTTTGTAAAGTTTGGTCATGTAATGGTATAAATTGAATTAATCAAGGATAATTAAGTACACATTTTAAAATGTTAATTGTGGCCCTAATTTAAATATTTCCATTAAAAAACGACGTTTTTATCTTTCTATAATAAATAGTTGAAGTATTGTATTTGTATTAATTATCTCTTATTTTATAATTAAAATTCTTGATTATTTACGATTTTCTTCCAATTAAACGGTTTCTTTGTTCCCATTTTAGTAAATGTCAAAGTCCTCCTTACACCTCGGTTAACCTATTGTTAGTATTTATGTGTTTCGTGGTATTCATTCTCTTTCGGTAATTTTTGGACTATTTCTGGTTTTCCTCTTGAATTGTTTTAGTCGCCTTTATGAGTTTTCCCTTTTTTCTTCAATTCTATCTCTATCGTTAAGCATTCTTTCAAAATAACTCAGGCTGAAAGTTATATGATCAAGTTAAATGTCTAAATGAAAGTCCTTGCTTATTTCTTCTTTTTGAAAACTTAATACATATGCTTGGGTACGTTTTATGAAACGACTTGTTGGTTAGTGTGACACTTGATCTGATAAAAACTGTGGTTGAAGTTTGTCGATTTTTAGATCGACGCTAGAATTCCTTTGATCAATCGCAGGTTGGACAAACTAATTATAGGCTGGCCTTGGCCATCCCCTGCAGGCACATTTTTCTCTTGAATTCTCATTGTTGAAGAAATTATTGTTCAGCTGTCTTCCTTGATAAAGCTCAAGCTTTTGACAGAGTGTAGCATGCTTGACTGCTTTAGAAACTCAAGAGTATCCCCTTTACTTATTATCTCATCCTTAAATCCTTCCTTTTTGATAGATATTTCTATTTAAGTCTAGGATCCTCCTTTCCATATCTGTGCTGTTGGTGCCGGTTTTTCCAACAATATCCTAGGACCTCTCCTTTACTCCTTCTATACCACGACATTCCACAGCATCTTTTGTTAGTTCTTGCCACCTTCTGGTGAAGAATCCTCAAACTGCATCTTAGTGTTCAAAATCACCCTATTTTCCTAGAACCTTGGCTGGAGATGGAGGATAAAAATAAACGAACAGAAAAGTGTGCACGTCATCTTTGCTCTTCGTCATAGTACTTGTTCTCCAGTCATCCATAACTAAGCTCTTATTTCTCAATCCGACAGACGTCTTACTTGGCAACAACTCACGAAAACGAACTGACTTAACAAGACATACAAGATACTGCTTCGTCTTCTGGACGAATAAGGTAATTTCAATTTTAAATGCTTTAAATTATACTCTTCTTACAATTAGAATGGTTTTTTGACAGCGCGGGAAAATAGACAAGAACCCAATGAGAGCGCTGGATTTTGAATTCTAGAAGTTCGGGCCAACCAGGCAAATAAAAATGTCTCTAGTGGAGGGGCGCGGACCTAAGTGTAACCGTTTAAAGAGACTTCATAACCTCCACCACTTGAATCTTTACACTTCACTAATCTTACAATTTGAAAAATAATAACTACTCCAACCTCCGTTTTATCTCGACCGTTTGGCATTTGTCTGTGGGGCTGTCTCTCTCTTAATTTTTGTAAATTAACTGTCTTTGCAAGGGAGGCCGCAGGCCGAACGAGCTGTGGTGTGGGCAGGGGCACAACTTGACCATCGAATGGGGGAAGGGGGGTAAACATTTACTTTATTTTAAGGCGCCACGGCAAAAAAACAAAAAAATAATTATACCCCGCCTCGAGTTGGTAATGTCAAAATCGGTTAGGAACCTTAAAAATCGCTTGACCAAACATTGGATATGGGCAGTTTTAAACCACTCCTTAAGGGTGAAATAGGGTGATTTTTGTACTGATGAGTGTGTTTGTCGTAGAGACATGCAGTTATCTGGATATTGTTTAGGTTATAGGTTTTTTTTTAAGGAAAAATTTTATCTGCCAGGAAATTTTCCGGGAAACAGAATTATTTTCAACAGGAAATCCCCTACGGTCAAAAAAGGCGTTTTTTAAATACTTTTTTACTTATAACTTTTGAAAGAATTGAACATTTTAATTTTTTTTAAAGGCTTTTGTAGATTCTGCAATGGTTCATAGTCGGTAACGAGAACTTTTTTTTTAAGTGCACCCCCTTTATACGGGCGACATTGGGAAATTTTTTTTTTCGCTGATCAGAAAACCGGAGATATTTGGTACAGGGTGTCGTATATCGTTGGAAAGCCCTTGGGAAGAGTACAAAAGTGATGTAAAAANTTGAATATAGAAACTGAGAAATATGTATAATGAGATTATTTCATACAACAAACAATAAATTCATAATTGAACAAGTAACTGTCATTGTCATGTCAGTGTTGTCCAGGTTGGTGAAGTGTTATTTCCAACACTCCCCCTCACGAGCCAAGTGGAGTAAGTCCAAGGTTGCTCCTGAACTTGAGTAGTTTGGTAGCAGGCAAAGGCTTCGTGAAAATATCTGCATCCATTTCATCTGTTTGTCTGTACATTAGCTTGACGTCACCTTGACTCACAGCGTTTCTGATGAAATGTTGCTTTATAGCAACAACTTCTGAGCAATATGTTTTGACTTAGAGCTTATTATTTGATTTTGGGATAAGCTCTGAGCCGCTAGATTATCATTATAAATGGTAACCGACTTTTGATTGATTCCCATGCTAGATAACAATTTTTTTAAATAAATTGCTTCCTTAGATACTTCTGTTAAAGCTATATACTCTGCTTCTGCAGTTGATAAGGCGACATTTTTCTGTTTTCGTGATTCCCAACTCACAGCAGCACCAGCATAAACGAAGCAACATCCGGTGTATGATTTTTGATCTACAGTGCAAGCTGCCTAGTTTGCATCTGCTAATCCGATTAATTCTGATCCGGTTTTTCTAAATTTTATGGACATGGTTTTTGTTCCTTGGAGATATCTTAGGATTCTTTTTAAAGCATTTACATGCTCTTTGCCATAGCATGTGTTAAATTGGCTCAAGTAATTAACTGCATGAGTGATATCTGGTCTTGTTGCTAAGGATAAATACATTAGTGATCCAATCAGATTTTGGTATGGAAAACTAATGTCTTTAAGATCTTCTTTATTTAATTTTAACGAAAGTTCCATAGGTGTACTGACTGGCTTGCATTCTTGCATATTAAATTTCTTCAGAAGCTCGTTAGTATATTTTAACTGCGATATGGAGATTTCCCCCTCTTTCTGATGAAATTCAATTCCAAGACAGTACTCAAGTTCCCCCAAGTCACGCATTTCAAAATTCTGGATAAGATCTTTCTTGATATTATCAAGGTCTTCCTTCTTGGAATAGGCTATCAAGATATCATCCACATAAACGGCTATGATGAATCTAGCTCCCCCTTTCGGTGATACGTATATACAGGGATCAGCATCTGATGTTTTAAATCCAAGATCTTTTAATTTCGAGTCTAATTTTTTGTACCACTGTCTTCCTGATTGCTTAAGACCATAAACAGCCTTTTTCAGTTGACAAACGGTTTCTGTACGCCCTTTCCTCAGGTCTGTTAGCATTTGTTTTGCTTTTTCATAAATGGTTGAGTCTTCGTTACCACTCTCTTCCATTATTATGTCGCAGAGAAATTTTTCTAGATATTTTGGTTTTTCCATGTTTACCTCTTCTTCTATGTCGCCATTGAGGAATGCTGTGGCTACATCAAGTTGACTAATTTTTAGATTTTTCTCCACCGCTACTCCCAGTAAAAGCCTGATTGAACTTAACTTGGTTACCGGAGCATAAGTTTCTGTATATTCAACTCCTGGTTGTTGTGAAAACCCTTGCGCTACAATTCGGGCTTTTCTTCTTTCTAACTCGCCGCTTGATTTATATTTATTGGTTAAAACAGTTTTTGAACCCACAACATTTATTCCAGGTTTTCTTTTTACTAAGTCCCATGTTTCATTTTTAATATGGGCTTTTAATTCTTTTTGTATGGCTTCTTCCCATTCACAAGAATTTTCTCCTTTTAAAACTTCATCAATTTCAAAATTTGTTATGAATGCTTCTTCTATGTGTCTGGACATGTCATAGTCTTTAGTCCACACAAGTTCTTTTCTTTCTCTTGAACATTTCCTTTTTTTTATATTTACATCAGGTTGTTCGTCAATTATTTCCTCATTTATTTGTTCTATTATTTCAGGTTCTTCAATATTGTTATTTACAGGATATTTATTTTCATTATTTTTCTTATTTTTTATAGGTACTTTTATAAATTCACTATTTACATTTCTCTCGCCGTTGGTGTCTTCTACTATTAAATCATTGTATGACAAATTTCCTTCTTCTTTATACATTTTAGGTAAAATTTTTACATCCCTAGTAGTTAAAACCTCTTTTAATTTCGGCATCCAAATTCTGTAAGCCTTTGATTTTTCTTCATAGCCTACAAATATTCCTTCATCCGATTTCGCTTCAAATTTTCCTCTTCCAGGTCTTTTATTTAATACGAAAGCTTTAGAGCCAAAAACATGTAGATGTCTTACCGAAGGTATATGACCGACCCATTTCGTAAATGGAGTGTCATTACTAATGGTCTTTGAAGGCGTTCTGTTGCATAGGTAGTTTACTGTATTGATAGCTTCTGCCCAGAAACTTTGAGGTAGTTTAGCGTCAATTAGTAAGCACCTAGCTTTTTCAACAAGCGTTCTATTTTTCCTCTCGGCCATGCCGTTCTGTTGAGGTATGTACGGCGCAGACAATCTTCTAACAATCCCTTCATTCTTCAGATATGCTTCGAATTCTTTATTGCAATATTCTGAACGTTCATTGTCAGTTTGAAAATATTTTATTTTTCTTCCTGTAAAATTTTCCATTTCTTTTTTATAGTATTTAAAATGTTCAAACACTTCATTTTTATTTTTTTTTAAAAAATATACACGGCAATACCTTGTGTGCTCATCAATGAATGTCACAAAGTATCTTGATCCTCCGAATGACTGAACTCGAAATGGACCAGCAACATCGCTATGCGCTATTTCAAGCTTGTCAGTTGTTCTTGGACCTTCTCTCTTTGGAAATGGTAGCCTTGACATTTTACCTTGTATGCAGGCTTCACAGTCTTCAAGAATATCCTTAGAGTTGAATTTTAGTCCATCTAGTATTTTATTTCTAAGACTTAATTTTAGATCTTGTTCATTCATATGACCCAACTTCTTATGCCAGTTAGTAATGTTGTCTGACTCATAAATATTTTTGGATTCAGTTTGTGGTTTATTATTTACATTTAGTTTATTTTCTGTACAATTAACATAGTATAACCCATTTTGCTTTTTAGCATGAAGAATTATCTTTTTTTCTATTATCCATAACTGTGGCGTTATTCTTCTTAAATAATACTGTGTATCCATTCTCAGTTATTTGTGCTACTGGGAGTAAGTTAGTAGTTAAAGTTGGTACATATAACGTGTCACGTAAATCTATGTTGTTATTTTTATTTAATTTTAATTCTGCTAAACCAGTTCCATCGATGGTTGCGCTGTGATGATCAGCCGCTAACTTTAATGTGCCCATTTTACCCTTTTTTATGTGTTGAAAATTGTTTTTACCTAAACACATGTGAGATGTGCATCCACTGTCCAAGCACCATATTGATCTATTAGGAATTTTTGGACTCGGATTACCAGATGAAAGACACTGAGCTTCTATTTTAAATGATCGTTTATTTTCATTTTTGGTTGGATTCTTTCCATATTTGGGTTTGGTTTTGTTTTGGTTAGGCCACTGGTTAGGCTTGTACTTATTATTATAATACTGGTATTTAAATTCTTTACCTTTTTTCTTTCCGTAGTATGCTTCAGTAGATTCTTCTCGAAGAATCTACTGAAGCAGAATCTAGAACTTGTTGAAGGTTCTTCTTTACACCTTGCTTGATTTTCTTCAATAATTTTGATTTTTAAATCTTCTGGAGCAGGTAAAGTATCACGACTCCCTATGGCTATTCTAAAGTTTTCGTAATTTGACGGTAGGCTGTATAGCATCATTATACTTAGTAACTCATCATTAATATTTATGTCCATATCTTTTAATTTATCCACTACGTCCATGAAGTTATTGAGATGATCGCGCACGTCATCACTTTCTTTCATTTTATTTAAAACTAACTTCTTTAGTAACGTAGCTTTACTCTTGTATATGTTTTTCAATGTATCCCAGACTTCTTTCGATGTTACACAATTTTTGACTTGTTTTAGTTCGAAAGGTGAAATGATCAGCATCAAATCCGATCTTGCATTTAAATCACTTTCTTCCCAAGTTTGTACGTCTTCTTTTTTCTCAGGGATTTTCTTAGTTCCAGAAACGTAACCCCACAAACCATTTTTTATTAATATGGCTTGTGCCTGAACTTTCCAAGTGTCATAGTTATGCTTATTCTATTCTATAGTTAACTGAACTCATGATACAGCTTACCTCGTAATCTTTCTCTTCTTTTTTTTAAATTTAATTTTTTTTTAATTTATTTTTTGTTTACTTTTTATAATATTGACATTTTCAAGAGATACTTATGAAAAATATTTTAGAAAATAGTTTTAATTGACTTTTTAGCTGAGTACCGACCGATTTTCTCGAACTACACTCACAATTGTCACTGGGTACCATAACCTATTATGATTAGAGAAATGAGGCAACTATACACTTGAATATAGAAACTGGGTTTACCATACGTCCGGACAGTCCGGATTTGAAATGTCTGTCCGGTTTTGCGTCCGGATTTGATAAATGTCCGGATTTTACTAAGATGAACAGAAAACGCAGCGAACGCAGGGGAATTTCATTCTTATTATGATTAGAGAAATGAGGTAACTATACACTTGAATATAGAAACTGAGAAATATGTATAATGAGATTATTTCATACAACAAACAATAAATTCATAATTGAACAAGTAACTGTCATTGTCATGTCAGTGTTGTCCAGGTTGGTGAAGTGTTATTTCCAACAATTCTACCAAACCCATTCATTTGATACCCATATCATGGGCGTGCTAAAACAATTACTAGTCCGCCATATTGGCTTCAGAATGACGTCACTTTGCTAAACATGCATTATCATCCAAACTAAACGTTAATGCATAATTTCAATTCAATCGGTCGAGGATAACTGCTTTAAAATTCGGTTGCAAGATTTGACCCGAACATACATTCAAACATTGCAAGTTTTATTTAACTTGCAATGTTTGAAAAACAAGCTGCAAGCTTATAAAAGAAAAAAAGCCTTTTCTGAGGAAAATTAGTTTATCTGGATAATGTGAAGCAATAAGTAATGATGAACCTTTCCCTGGACCCAGCAAAGACTAGCAAAAGTTGAATATGATATTAATTAATATTAACTATTATTATATTAATAAATATACAATGTAATTATGTATTTGTAACATTTATTTTTCCAATTATAACCCCCCTATTATTATAGACATATAAATGTGATATTTAGGGGGGGATATTACCCCCCTTCCCCCCACCAAAAAAAGTTACCCTCTGTCCGGATCTGGCCATCAGAAATTATGGTAACCCTACCTATACGTCGTGTAAATTCTAAAAAATTTGAATTTTCGAAGAAAAGTCACTCTTCATAAAATCTTCTGCTTGATCTTAAATGAAGATTTATAGTATTAATTTTTGTTCAAAATGTACCCGGGTCATTTTCAAATAAAACGTACCTTTTCTGTCCCAAGATTTTACAATTTTATTGTAACTAAAAAAAAAAAAAAATCATATTAATGAAAAATAAAAAAAATTTAGGTTTATTGATCAGATTTATGTATATTATTGTGTTAATCAGGGTCATTTTATGGTTTATAGGGTGAAAATTTCAAGCTTAAAAAAATTTTGATATTAAAAATCGTAATGAGTGTTACGTCCCACGCTAGTTTTGATAACATGTAATGTGATTTTTATTAATTTTTTCAAAAGTTTTTTTTTTATTATAATTTTTTTTAACCAATAAAATATCTAAGTTTATATAAATGGGATCGGAAAAAATAAAACTTTAGTACAAAACGAAACAAATATATTTATATGTGTGTCCCAAGGGTTTAGTAATGAGTGTTACCGATAAGAAATTGGCAGAATTAGAGGGTGTGTATGAAAGAATGAAGGATGGATTAGGGTTTGTAAATATAAGGAAGACATTTAACTTGGTAATCAACGACTTTTTGGATTGATAGCACTTAAGTGTTCTCTACAATTAATATTTTACTAAAAAAAAATGGTGCGTATTTTTATTCATTGTAATGAGTGTTACTATAATTTTTTGTAGTTGTAATCAACATTTATTAATGTTATTAATATGATTCAGAAGATATTAATTAATATAATCAGTAAACATTAAATTGGTTTAATTTTGAATTATAGTTTCTGAGGAAAGATTTTTTAAAGTTAAAAATGTAAGTGTTACAATACTGTTTATTCTACAATACTGTATATTCTAAAACTTAAAAAAATTATTGAGTTTAACGTTTTTACAAAAAATGAATTTTTCGCATGTAAAAAAAAAAATTGTAAATAAAAGTTTAATCTTTAAAGTTTGTGCTAAAATTTAATTTTTTCTCGGTCCAATGTACCCTGGTAGGTTTTTCTTTAAAAGGTTATAGCACTTAAGAAAGACTTGTGTCAGCAACGCCATCTGTCGTGTGACTGGTTTCCGTTTTCTGTGCCGAGTACCTACTGCGATCTAGCGGATTCTCCGATGAACTACCTTCCCGTACTCAGAGTCACATCTATCCTTCTTTGTCACAGAATCATATTTATTTTATTTTCTTTTCCTCATATCTTCGGTTTTATTCTAGCTAGAAAATTCATTTATACATCTAAATTCTTATTTTCTTTTTCTTTAATTTTCTAGGCCTGTTTCATTCTTTTCAGTTTCGACCAGTATTTTAGTTTTACTTTTGTTATTAGCAACACTGCTTGGAAGCGCCGTTTGAGATAACGGCAAGACGCTTCGGCCGGTTAGCGGCCATTCTCTTTTTTTTTCACCTTCCGTTTGTAACGTCTCTCTCTCCGAATTTTTTCCTAAGTTTTTCTTGGGAAAATGTCGGTGTCTTTTTACCGTTCCGTTTTTTTCTGATTCTCCGGAATCTGCTCTACCGTTGGCGGTAGTTTTCGTTAGTAATAATTAAATCCTGTGGCGGATGATTTATGATGAATTTCTTTTTAATGTCTACCTGTTGATCTTCTTGGACCTGTTAAGTCTTCGCTGGAATATCTGAATTGTAAGTTGATTTTTCTCTTTTCTCTTTAATTCCTGTAAGGAAATTAGTAGCGTTTAGTTCTGCGTATCAGCTTTACAACTGATTTATCTATTACAGGTTGATTTCCTAGTAATTTGATGGAGTGCTGGTTACCGTAACCTGCCTGTTTAACTCTCTAATGTAATTCCTCTGCGAGATTTCTTATCGTACCGTACCGGTGAGTAACGTACAGTTTAAAGTTTGATTTTTGTGCTAACTTTTTGAAGTGTGTCTGATAGACTTTTTCGCTTCCAGTTTCAAGTATGGGGCACGAGTCTTGTCAGATCCTGCGCTGAAATCTACACGAGTCACCTTTGGACCCCATTAGGACTCGACTCATCTGTAACAGTTTATCGTCTCTTCTCATCCATGAAGCTCATCTATCGTATCATTTGAATATCTAAATACCGTTCCTTTCTTTTTCTTATGAAATTTAGTATAACCTGACCTGTGCCACTTCCCAGTGATGAATCATACCCCGCACTCGTAGAACGCGAGATGGGGGCATTCTGAGGTAAAGTTGCACACTTTATTTCCGCTTTATCTAGAATATGTTTCCTTTCAATTAACGTAAATTTAACTTGTTTTTTTATTTTTCTTTCTGTCCCGTACCTTCTTAGCCATTCCGCTAAAATTTTTAATTACCTATAATTACCGATTTATAATTACCTTGGGTACTTGATACCTTTTATTCTGACATGTAACTTGAGTACTTCCTAGAGTCAGACTAGGCTATTTAAATACTCTTTAATTACCTGTAATCTGTCCCAGACATTCACTTGGAAGTCTGGACAGGTTTTAACCTACTTCCTCGGAAGTATTTTAGAAGATTTTAATTTTAGTATTTAATTTATAATTTAGTTTTTTGCCCTTTGGGTTGTATTTGCCGTTTAACTTCCCCGGTGGCCCTGAGGCAACAGGAAATCTAGCCACTGTGGGCCCAACTTAACTAAGTAGCTACAACTACTTATATATTTTTTTTTATTTTTTTTTTATCTTAACTGCCTTCGGGTTTTTTTTCCACCGTGTACTCTCATTTGGTTCTCTGTGGTGGCAGAGACCTTAGCCAGTGAGAACCCTACTTAATTTCTTTCTTTTCTTTTTTATTTATGTTCTAATATTTTTCTTTTTTTTTTTAGAGGAATCACTCACCGTGACCCTGTGTACGGGCAGTTAGGCCAGCCGATACATTGTACCTCGGGAGTAAGTCAGAGTAGGGGAGTGCCCTCTAAACTGGAAGTAATCCGTTTTTTTTTTTTTTTATTTATATTATTATTTATTTAATTTTTTTATTTGGACTAACTCCTTCGTAAACTGCTGGGCCGGAGGTAGGGATAGCCGTCCTGCTGTAACGTGGAGTTAGGTCTGTTAGGGACTGGGTTAGTCCAATCGTTTACTTTATTACTTTTTTTTTTGTTTTGGGTCAAGTCAACAGTGGATACTGGCCATATCTCTGTGGACTTGCCACTTTATGATTTATATCACAATCTCAAGACTAAATTTCTTTGTTTCATTATTAAATTCTTTTTTTTTGGACATTGTCCAACTAACTAAAAATTTATTTTATTTCTTTGTCTACCTACTTCCTACCAACACACTTTTTAATTTATTCACCTTGGTGAAGTTTCTCGTTTTGGACAGAACAGTGGGACTTTTCTCAGGACTGAATAATCTACCTGGTCTATGATAATTTACCTTATCATATTTCTCTTTTATGTGCACCTTTAATAGGGGCCACACCAATATATAAATATGTAATGAGTGTTACCATAATTTAATGAGTGTTACTTGAATAAAAAAAGATTCTTATGAATAGTGGTGTCCAACTATTTTTTTAATAAAGAAAAAATATATTTTTCTTCTTCTTTATAATAACATCTTTCATCACAATTCACTGAAAACGTATCCTTTACATTTTTGAAGCTTTGAGGAAACATTTAAAGATAATAAATGTAACTCTCATTACTTTTTTTTTTTAAAAATTGCAAATATTTTAGAGCTAAAAAATATTTCTCGTGGGATGAAGAGAATATTTTGTAAATATATAAAATTTAGAAACGTTTCATAAAAAGAGAGAAAAAAAAATCTTAAAAAATACGGTTTTTATGATAGTAACACTCATTACGTCAAAAATTTGGTTTATGCTCATTATAATATGTAAGTGAATTTGAAAACTGACTGTTCTCGAACGAATATGTCATCTTAAGTCCCTAATGTGTCAGAATAATTAATAATATCATGTCTAAGGCTTATTTTAATTTTCTGTAAATTGACCAACTTGTTTCGCTAAAATTACATTTTATTTGTAAATGACCCACCCTGTACCCAGAAAGTACAATTTCCTAAAATAGTACTAGAGGAAACCGGTCCAAATTTCGAGAATTCAAGAAAAAAGCATTCTTTGTAATTTCTTTTAACTACTATTCCAAATTTATTTTTCGCATAAAAATGTCAAAAATCAAATTTTAAAATTTCCCCCCGCCCCCTGCTTTTTATAAAATGTAAACTTTGTCTGATTCTAATATACAAGAGGGGTCGATTTAAAGGTTTATTGATTGCACTAAAAGTTGTAAAATTGCTTTTCTTATAAAAACAACATGAAAGTATTTATAGAGAAAATAGTATTTATTATTTATTTCTTTAAAAAAATTTGAAACCATCCATTTATTTAATTATTTATTTATAAATCCATTTATTTTCCAAATTAATTTCCCCTTTAATAGTTTTCATATTGTTTTTAACAAAAAAAAACAATAAAACAACTTTTAATGCACTCAATGAGACCTTTAAATTGACCCCTCTTGTATTAGAATTATACAAAGTTTACTATTGGAACAAAGTTCCTTATGGCATGTTCTGGGCCCGGGAGTGAATCCGAAAAAAAAACGACCAAAATCACCGTCACGCATAATCCGTCACAAAATTTACCGATGGCGATAGCGATAACTTGTGTAAAAGTTGACCGATTTAGTTGAAATTTGGTACACATGTTCATTTTACCAATGCCCAGGACAAGTTCGTTGGACAACGTTATCCGCCCAAGCGTTCTCGCGCAACGTTCGCGTAAACGTAAGCTTCAAATTTAAAATTGGAATTTTTGGACGGGAAAAATTCTAACTTCTTCTATTTAATGAGACAAACAACATTTTAAATAAAATTGTTTTTTTAAAAACAATTAAAGTAACAAAACGATTAAAATAAAGAAAACAACGTTTTTACCGATATCTTACGTTCTAACGTAACGATTTAAATGAAACTTTGTATACATCACCTATAGTACAATTGAAAAGAGCATGTAAAATTTCAACCTGATACAAGCAGAAGTTTTTGTGAGTTAATGATTTATATTTTTTATTTTAATATTTAATTCGAGTAATTTGCCGACGGCGCGGCGTCTGAGTGGACAGTTTTTTTTGCTCTACAACCATCTGCTTCAACTATAAATTTATCATTAACTTTTTTCTCGATATACAAAAATTATTTATAGAAAGGCGCTCGCTTCAAAGATAATAAAATTAATAAGATAATAAAAGCTTTTCATCTAATTTTTCCTTAACTCTGCTAGTACAAATAGCTCGTTACTTTTAATTTTGTATCTTTCCTAACTCCACCATGTATAAGTACTTAGTACTGTGATTTTATAATTTTTATTTAATGAAAAGCGTAACCCAGTAGGAACGAAGTTCCTACCGGGTGTCCTACGACACCACACGTATTTTTTATAAAAAGCAGGGGGGGGGGGAATTTTGAAATTTGATTTTTGACATTTTTATGTCAAAATGTGTTTTTATGTTTTATTTTTAAAATTGACTTTATTTTAAGGCGCTACGGCAAAAAAAATTATACCCAGCCTCTTGATTTTCGGAAAACTTTTGAGTTGGTAATGTCAAAATCGGTTAGGAACCTTAAAAATCGCTTGAACACACGTTGGGTAAGGGCAGTTTTAAACCACACCTTAGGGTGAAAATCGGCCTTAAAAGGCGAAATAGGGTGTTTTTTTTTAATTTTTGTAATGATAGGTGTGTTTGTCGTAGAGACATGCAGTTTTCTGGAAATTTTTAAGGTTATAGTGTATTTTTAAGGAAAAATTTTATTTGCCGGGAAATGGGTTTATTTTTAACGGGAAATCAAGAAAATGCGTTTTTTTAACAAGTTTTTACGTACCTATTACTTTTGAAATAATTAAAATTTTAATTTGTTTAAGGCTTTTCTAGATCCTACAAAGGTTCATAGCCGATAACGAGAACTTTTTTAGGGTCCGTAGGCAAAAGCCAAGGACCCTTATATTTTCGCGCGTGTGTCTGTCTGTCCGTCCGTCCGTCGCATGCTCTCACCTTTCGTCCGATGACTTTAAAATTTGGCATGTATATGTCTTATATTTTTTTTCAACATCGTGAGGGGTATCATATTAAAGGGTACGTCGAGCTGATTACAAAAATATATAATTCTTTGGTTATAACTTTATAGGGCGAGCGTAGGCACGTTTGAAGTGGGTGTGAAACGTGCCCCCCCCCCCNTTTTTTTTTCGACATCGTGAGGGGTATCATATTAAAGGGTACGTCGAGCTGATTACAAAAATATATAATTCTTTGGTTATAACTTTATAGGGCGAGCCGTAGGCACGTTTGAGAGTTTGAAGTGGGTGTGAAACGTGCCCCCCCCCCCTTCTATCTCGCTTATGTGAAGTGCAAAAAATCTGAAAAAATTCCTGAACATTCTTCGACCAAAAGTAAAGATACCTCTTTTTGGAAATTTCGAAAAAAAATTTTTTTTTAATTATTTATTGGTAAAATACTTTTTTTTTATAATTATGGTCTTTTCAATGTATTTATATAATTACAGTCCGGTTTAGTGGCAATAAAATACATCACCAGAAGTTTGTTTATGTGTTTTGAGAATATCAGACCCATAGGATTATTCAAAGTAGGCTTTTTAGCATTTTAAAAACACCATAAATAGGGTACTACTTAACTATTATACAGTGTGGCCTACGGACCCTCGTTGTGTGCTGACTAGCACTCACTTCACCTGTTTATTTTACGTGCATTCCCGCTTAAGGGTGACACCGGGATCTTTTTTTTTTTTTTTTTTTTTTACTTACTTTGTAAAAAAAACATTTTAAAAAACATACTACATTTGTACTTGGGTACAAATATATATGAATTTTGTTTTGGACCGCCAAGTATCATTGAAAATTTCTTTTTAATACTTTAGAAACGGGTTGAGTTCATTGCGTTAAGACAGTAAAAATGAATTTTCTCAAGTCATAATAATAAGTGGATAAAAAATTATAGCTAAAATAAACTTCTAAATTGCCTGCGAACCCTTCGATTGTAAACAGATCTTGGTATATTTATTTGATTTAATAGGATAAAAAACTATGGCCAAGAAATATAACAATTATTTTGCTAACCAAGAATATTTATCATGAGGACGCCGTGGATCAAATTTAATTTTAATTTACTTTTATTCTGTAACGACTGATTCCAATTACTGGAAAAGCATTTTTAAATTATCATCTTTCCAGGAAAAGTTAAGGTTTTGTCCTCTTGTAATTGGACCCCCATCTCTTCCAGGTGTGTCATCGCATTGTTGAGTTGAATTGGAAATATTTCTATTTTTTTTTTTTATATTAATTGGGGCTTACACCATAAAAAGAAGACTTTTCTTAAGTATGTATTAACTTCTTCTAAAATGGGCTCAATTTCCCTTCTTTTTTAATTGGCCCTTATTATACCTACCTTAGGCATTGAATTTTACAAAACCCCTTTTTGACAGACATCGATATCAATATTGTTAAAGAAATTATTATTCCAAATGCAATGATTTTATATTGATTTTAAGAACTTTTTGGAGAAGAGGGTTTGAAGTTTATATGGCTGTCATCTGAAATAAAAAATGGCCGATTTGAAAACCCTTTCAATGAAGTTGTGATTGTCATAAAAGGATTCAAAATACCAAATTTCAAGATTTTAGTGTTCCGAAGATATCATGATGTTAATGTTGTATATTTTTAACTAAAATAACTGCCAACTGCCATTTTGAATGTTAATCATTGATCGTTCATAGATTTCTTAGCAAGCATCTTGAGGTTAATAAAATCCTACTTCAAAAATGTATAGTCATAGGACCAGCAGTTTTAGAGATATCGTAATGATTTAGTCAATCAGTGGAATCTGGATTTTATGAACATAGATTTGTTTATTTAAATACAAAAATGACTATTTCTTACAAGCTTTTATATTAAACTTGCAATGTTTGTATGTATAGTATGTATGTTCGGGTCAAATCTTGTTACTGAAATTGAAAATTTGCATATACGTTTAGTTTGGGTGGCAAGGCATAGCTCAGTGACGTCATTCCAAATCCAATATGGTGAACAGCCCCTAGATGGTGAACTAGTTATTTTTATGCATGCATGATATGTGTATCAAATATAAGTGTTTACTGAGAAGAATATCAATAAAAGCTTGTTTTTAAAAATGTTATTTTAATAAAATTATTTTATTATTTTAAATTTTTGTTCTGTTACAGGAAAGGAAGATAAACGCAGCCTTCCCCAACTCTCAGACTCAGATACTGCTGTTCTCAAAATAGTGAAACTAATAAGTTGAACGAACGAAAATTAGTAATCGCCATTTACTTTTTCCTGACTTGTGCCTCGTGTATTCTTCGTGTGTTCTACCTCACGAGTTTTTGTGTTTTCTGCCTCTTTGAATGTCTTCTTGTGATGTATTTGTCTGCTCAAGTAAAGAACCTTTGGTGGAATGCTTTCGCTGGCCTCAGGATAAAACAAGGTTAGTTTATTATTTTTGAGTATATATTTAGTCAATGCCTTGCTCTAATGTTCTAAGAGAGAATTAATCGTATATTATACATAACCCTTACCCTGCTGGATATAAGATAACGAATTTAAGGAGCCAGGTTTTGAACACCTTAATTGTGATAAATAGCCCTATTTTGGATAGCTAATGCCAAGTTTAGTTATACTGCTGAGTTTTTTGGGATTACAAAACATACAACTTATAAAAACTTTATTGCATACAGTGCTTTCAACTTTGTTCAATGCTCGAATCTTTCCTTAAGACAGCGGGGTCAGAATAAAAATTATGATTTTTATCAAAGGTACCTTCTTTCAGGGTTGATATGTTTGAAACAACTATTATTAGTTGTATTATTTTTACACTTATTTCTTTACATTTGCACTTAATTTAGTCGAAGAAATAGTGTGCAACTAATATCAAGCTAGAATTTTGTGTATAAGTTAATCTTGCTTTTTAGGAATACATATGTAGCTAATTTACCTATAAAATATATACTAGTAACATATACATATATTCAAATAAAAAGTATTGTATGAAGTACAAACATAATTCGAAATTTTATTTTTTTGGATTTAATCCTATACGTAATGTTTTAAGGTGCCATAAGGACCTTGAAGCCTAAGACCACTGTAAAGATATATATTTCTATACAGATTTAATAGGGACTTACCTCAAGGTAAAATCGAGAAAGCATTTTTCGCCCTAATTTCGAAGCTTCTCAAAATCTATGAAATATCTTATGTATTTATATAACCTTTCATATACTTAATTACTTGGATAATTATTTTATTGTCCGATGAAATCACTGAAATAACATTATTATCTAAGATCTATTTAGATCTTATTTAGATTTTTTTTTTTTCTAATTATATAGCGCACTAAAGCGTAATTGGTTTCCAAATTCTGATTTTGGGAATTGGCTCGGCTCCAAGACGGTTGTGGTACTTTAAAGATTATTTGGCATGGATGGTTCCAGCGTTTCGTCAGTGTCCTCAAGTTCTAGCGTCGGTGCGGGGGGCGGCTGTTGGTTTGCCTTTAACTTTCAAGACATGCCTTCCTGAGTTCTGGTCCCAAGGGTTTGGCAGGGTGGTTTCGATATCCTTGATAATGAGGTTTGAGGTTTCTCATTGTTTTTTCTTTAGGGTCCGTAGGCAAAACCGTGGACTCTAATATTTTCTCTGGCGTTGATCTGTCTAAGATTTTGTTGAAGCTCTGATCTCCGAAAGTCCCTCTACTCAAATATTTGAAAATTTGCAATTATATTATGTGTAATAGCCCAATCAAAGGAAAAATAAAAACTGGTCAAAATTAAATGTTTACTTAAGATGAGTAAAATTTGTCTGTATCTGCTTACACTTTTTGATTGTTTGTCTTAAGTTGGCTTCTTCCAACTACCTTCTCTGTTTGGTACTTTACCACTACCCTTTACCTTAAGTCTCTGATGAGTTGCTTTCTTCTCTCACCATCACCTTGCTATCAAATTAATTAAAAACTATCTATTAAATAGATAGTTTTTAAGAGGTGCAATGCAAATTTTGCATTGCACCTCTTCTATGTCTCTAGCCATTCAAATTCCTATATCTATGTATAACTTTTGCACTTTATACTTATCTTTGCTAAATATTACAAAAAGAAAAAAATATACAATATCAATATGTAGGTACAGTTCAATCAGAATATATGTATGTTGTGTCTCCAATTAATCCTGCGGTATGTTTAAAACGAATGTTATTGACTTACATTTCATCATAGAACGAAATATACAATTTCAAACTAGCAAATAACTTTTAATTTTCTGTGATTTTAACATCTTCTTTCGGTTGATGTATTCAGGAATCCTACTTTACTTTCTGGAAGAAATCTTAGGTTTTTTTTTAGATCTTCATACCTGATTTACTACCTTCGTTACTTGTTTCAACATGTAACATCGTGAGGATAATGGGGTGAGGAACAGGAGTAGGTATTAAAGAAAACACGGAGGAGAGTGTAGGGAGTTCGGACGAGGGAAATTTTAGGGGTTGCGAGGTAGATTGGTTGGTGTACAATGCCGCTAGGTTGGTAGGCGTGGCACAGGGATGCTTGGATACCAGTACCAGTCCATCTCCTTATCTCGTAGAGAGCGCTACGGTCACTCTCCACCTTCCCGCGTTTCGCGATCTCACTTCAACTTCATCCAATATGTAAGTTTATAAATTAATTATTTACTATGATTTATTATTTAATAGCATTAAATAATAAGAAGTACAGAAGTATATTATCTGGTCCAATCATTTAAAATAAATTAATATTACAATCAAAACTAATCATTTAAATTTGCAACGCAATTATTATTTTCTATCAAAAAAATATTTTATTTTTTGTGGACATTTTTTTATTTTAAGGTTAATTGTACCCATTAAATTATTAATAGTAATTTATTTTTATAATTTTTTAGTAAATAAATAAATTAAAATATTTATTAATGTCTATTTATAAAAATATAAAGTAATGTATAAATATAACATACATTAACGTTTTACATGTTTCTATTTATATTATTTTTTGATCTTTACTTGTTTAAAAATATACAAACCCCAAAATACAGGCCTAAATAAAAAAACAGATTTATTTACAAGAATAGATGTTTCTGCACTAACATGTTTTTTTTTCACACTATTTTTGGATTATTACAAATATTTAATTAAATACATATATAAATTTTAATATAATTTGCTTAATTATTGACGTTATAACGCCAAAGACTAAACATAATTTTTTTTTTATTATAATTCCTAGTTACTCAAAAGGTATTATTAGAACTAAGCGAACGATTTCGGCTGTAAAATTAGTATTGCGTTTATGTTTATCTTTGGGTTTGTTATAAAAAAGCATAATTTATAATATCTTATAATAGAATATTGCATTTTTAAGAAAATTTTGTTATGTGGACGGTAGATTACAATCTTTGTCTTTGTCATCTTAATGCTCTCTACTGTTTTAAGGTGTATGATTGCATTTCTTCTATGTCAAATTCTTTAAATTACTTATAAAATGATATTAAAATTGAAGGACACATACATTTTTACTGATGGGGTATAGTAACGATTAATATTAGGCTACAAATTACTAAATGGTATAATTATTTATGGTATAGAAGTATTTTAGTAAAAAAAAGTCTGAGGAAAATGGATCTGTTGGTTTATAATATGTGACAGATAATATCTAACTAAAATCGTAGAAACCAATCTGCAATAAATATTAGCTATTTTTGGTATATAAAAAATTTATTCTAATAGAGCCCCGAAAAAATCTCGGTAAAGAAAATTAATTGTTTTCTTAATTATAAATTAAATTCTGTTCTTCTAAAAAACAAAAAATAATCTTATTCTACTTTCTCTAAATAAAACCCCTTATCATATTGTTGGACATTATATTTACCTTGTTTGTTCTTTCCCTCTTATTTCCCTCTTCTTTCCCTCTTTTTTACCTATCCTGTTTTTAAATGTTACGTTTTGTTAATACTGAAATTTATTAAGGTTATATACTAATACTTTTTTTGTGTTAAAATGATTGTTTACTAACTGATGTGATTGGGGAAAACTAATTTATTGGATCATTTCACATTTTAAATTTTGCTTTCTTAGTAAACATCTTCTGCCCTTTGTGTGTTTAGTATTTTCTATTTTTCAAATCATTTAAGGAGTATTTGTGTATCTAATAATAAAAACAGTCTGACAATTAGCCAATTAGTGTGGCCCATAGTTCCTCGCATCATATAACATAAATATCAATTTAGCTATGTTTAATGTGTTCAGGTGGTTAAAATTAATCTGAGGTCATATCCGCACAATTTTCGACAAACCATCTAAATTTCATAAAAATCAGATGAGTACATATAGATGTAAATAAATATGTGTGTTAGCGCGCACGTGAAAAAGAATCAAATGGGAGCAGAAGGTTGAAACTTATATGGGACCATCAATGGGCAAATTATAAGGGAAAGGCACCTAATATGGCATAGTGTTTTTCAGCAATAGGTTTCAACCCCCCCCCCCCCCCAATAGCGAATATTGTAGCACAAAAAAATCTTAGTGATAGATTAACTACTTAAGTATAATGAATAATGAGCCAACGCTACAATGACTAAATATTAACACACGACTTCTGAGAATTTTTAAAAGGAAAAAATCCAAAAACGATGACAAAAAATTGTCGCCCCTTAATATGGCATACCATGGAATTCTCAGCAATGATCTCCTTCTCGGTTTTTATCTCCTTATATTAATGTAAAATATGTAGTTAATAGTCATCTATTGTAATTATAAGGAATTAATATGTTTATCTATGAAATGCTGAATATTAGATCGCATCGTTGTAAAGGCACCCTTAATATGGCATAGGTCTTATTTGGGAATATTTTATATGCTATATTTGGGGAAATCACGTTTTTCACATCAGTTCTTCCATAAAATAAACAATGAGTTTAAAACTTAAGGAGTCATCTTAATCTACATAACATACTGAATGTATTTCTGTAAACATATATTAGTTAAATACTTACATTACATTAGTTTTGACCGATCAAAAGGAATCACTATAAACTTTTTGTTGACACTAAGTTTGGGAGATGGCTGAATATTGAGATAACTGTGAGGAGTTTAAGATATATCACTATCTCCCTAGCAGCACCACTGTACTAAACTGTACTAACCTGAACTAACTACTTCGTTGACTCATTCGCTGACAGAAATTAGCTCTTGGTTCAAGAGAAAATCCACTATGCCATATTACCTACCTGTGCCATATTAAGTGCCTTTACCCTATCCTACCATCCATATTTCATTAATATCAGACGTTGTTTTTAAGATATGCTGGGACACAAAAACTGATCGACAGATCAGTAAAATTAATTTCAACTGTTTGCTCTCCTTACATTTTTCTAAATTGACACGATAATTCATGTAAAAATAAAATAAAGTACCGGTGTGGAAATCCCACACATGACTTCCATGAAATGTTGTGGTGTCTATACGTGAGCAAGAGATAACTCAGTATAAACTACATCGTACAAACAGCAAATATCGATTATAGTTTTGCAACAATAATAATACCTAATGATACACAATAAAAATATATATTTAACATAAAAATAAAATGTTACCCTAATAAATGTCGGTAGTATGTAAAAAAATTAGAGGATATGTGTCCGTTCCGATGTTTAGAGCTA
>KZ651822.1:158908-172117 GCA_001010745.2 Gerris buenoi
AATTATTATTATTATTTTTTTTTTTTTGAAAATTTACGTGTGCAGTACTACTACAGTGATAGTGTTATTTTTATTTCTTATTAATTAAAAATAAAAATAAAAAATCAATATAAAACAATAAAAAGTAGTAAAATTATAATATAAATAAATGGAAATAAACTTGCAACCTTGCTCCTTGCTTGACGACGCACTGGATTTTTATTCGCATATACAGATGCACATAGCACATCTATCTGCCAATTAATGTAGCACAAAGCTTCCTCGCGTCCCATTTTGTGTACTAAATGATTTTGTGCTTTTAAAACTTATTATAGTTGAATATATTTAATTTTCCCCGTTATTATTTGAAATTAGTCAAAATGATTTAATTTCTTACATGAAATAAATAGCAAAATTTAATGAGCCCAGACGGTTGAAATTAATCTGGGACTATCTGCAGGCAGTGCAGGCTACTTTCGACAAACTTTCTAAATTTCATAAAAATCAAATGAGTAATTTTGAAGATAAATTATAGGTGTAAATTAATGTAGGTATGTTTGTGCGCACGTGAAAGAAAAAGATATAGACGCATACGGTTTAGACTTATATGGCTATAAAACTATATGAGTCATGATGACCAATGAGCCACCATCTAAATTTCATTAAAATTGCACAAGTATGGCGGTATTATTATTATTTTTTTTTACTCTATTTGGGGGGTGGGGACGTCCCCCCCCCCCTCCTAATACGGCACTGACTCTAAAGGAAGGTAAATTTAAAAATAAGGTATAGTGACAACTTGAACATCAAACTGAGCTCTGAGCTCTAAACCATAACATCTCAATCTCATAACATTCTCACCCTGATTTAAACTATTTATTTCTTTAACTCTCATTTATTTTTATCTCCCAAAAATAATTCCAAATTACCAAATAATTCCGCCCACATAGAGTTTATTTTAATTTTTATTATTAAATATTATTGTTTACACATTTTTCGGCACCCCCCAGCGCCGGGGGGTTGGTGGGGGCGCTATTTACGCCACTGTGTAGGAATTCGTTTTTATTAAAATTTGGAAAAGACTTAGCCCATTTTTGGTCCCATATAAGTTGTAACCTTCTGCACCCATTTATTTACCTTCAACATGGGCACAAACGTACATTTATCTACACCTTAATCTTCAAAACTACTTACCTGATTTGTATATGNTTCAAAACTATGAGACACGCATGCGCAATTAATACAGGTGTGTAAAGAATCACTTTCAACGAATCTAAACAGAGATACAATGTTTATATTACGTATCAATCGTAGATAAAAGATCTTTTGCCGCTGCAATCCTGTAGAGGCAATACAAAAAATTATGGGCAGAGCTGTCCAAATTTTCACGTTAGGAAATTTACTCATTTTTCAAGTCGATTGTTGTCTTTAAACTAAGTTCCGCAGTATATATATTTTCTTTCTTTTCAAATAAATTTACGTGTTTAAAATAAAGACATTATACCAAAAAAAAGTATTTTCTATATCGTCCTTATACGTTTCGCATACAACTTTGCAGCATTCTTTCTAATTGTGTCTTCATTTAATTTTTTTAAATTGGCCAGAAACCTTTTCTATTGTACTTGTGCTAGAATTTTATCAATAATAGCATAATATGTATTTATTTGACATTAAATTTATCTTCTTCCGATAAATTTTCGTCGCACTGTTATCTTGTTTTGCGAATTTGTTTGAACTCATCCCTTCCTTGACAATTTTATACAATCAGATTTGGAAAGGTTAAAAATAATACTATATTTCGTTTGGACTGTACTGTACAATTGCAGTATTTTTTTGTGAAGTAATGTATTAGTTTTATCTAAGATTTCTAATTTTCGCTCCAAAATGCGACCACAATAGCAGTTTCCAGTGGGTTGAACTAATTTAAAAACCCCTCAGCTTCAATTATTGTTCCAGGATATTAAAAATTATCTTCGTATACTTTCTTTAAACCATCATCAAATTTTCATATCCGGAAACCTGATATAACACTAATAAAAATTGCCGCCCCAAAAGGCTTGCGCCCCAGGGCTATAGCCCATTTAGCCCTATGGTTAGGGTGGCCCTGTTGTTTTAGTGCCATGTTGTGGCAGTTTTTAATAAAATAGACCAATATCAAAAAGCACAGTGTTGTTCTTTTGTTATTGATAATTTTATTTTTGATAACTTCTATATTTTTTGCTTCAGGATAGGTATTTAAGTCTCAACAAGAAGCAAAGGAGCAGTTAGTGAATGTATCGCGATGTAAGATGGACCTTCTAGATGGAGTTTTTTTAGAGTGTAAAACTGTTATATAAAAAATGGATTGATCAAAAATTGGACATAGCCAATATAGCATTCATGGGTTGCCCTTGCCACAGGCATATGCATGTTTTAAAATTTGCTTTAACAGTACAGTATAGTAAGAGCCCAGAACGCAATTTACTAGAAAAAGGACGCTTACTAACTACATTTGTACCGCTCAAGTGTTGAGCTTGGACTTCTGCCTGGTTTGATGGGCAGTTACTCTTATAGACCTGGTTTTCGCATAGGCATAATCTTGTTTATGTTGCAGCAATCTTCTTATAAATATTTTATTTAAAAAATATAATAGTACTATTTAATTTGTAGCATTTTTCCGGGGACCATATGATATGTATCCAAAAATTTATGAAATCACATAAATAAGGAGATATACATTTTTGTGAAGTGTAATAAATATTTTAGTCTATGATTTATTCAGATAAATGGTTCTTGAAAATCAAGGTATAGATTGGCCGCTTGGGCAAGCAGTTCGTCTACGAGCTTAAATTAGTCTCATCGTTTATAGAGACGTTTAAGCTGAGAAGCAATTAATTGCATTGAAAGAGTCGTTTATCGTGTTTCTTCATACGACTAGATTATTTACAGTTAGTATTTGAAGGAGAACAATAAGACATTAATAGTGATATATAATACGAGTATTTACTACTTTGAAGTGGATTTGAACTTTGGAAAGATTGTTGTAAAAGACAACAAATGCAAAAAAAAACAATAACATTACAAACATGTTCATTAACAGTAAAGTTATAGCACTAAATGATTGTTATAATATCAGTAAGTGTCAAATTACTACAAAATTGTAATCAACTTATAAGGATTTATGTGGTGAGTTCAGTTATTTAAGTTAGGTTTAATCCGTGGTATTTTGTTGGATGTGATAAGTTTAAATTTCTTACAAAGTTTGTTCTATTTTTCCCTTATATTAAAATTACTTTTTTAATTGTGGGTTGATTTAGGGTATTTCAATCCAAATTATTTATTTTGATATGGCTATATTTCGTCCTACTCCAAGACAAAATCATGCCTATAAAACATTATTAAGAAAACTTATATACACTTTATTACTTTCGTAAATTTGTATAATTTTTCCACCTTTTATATCGAACCATTAATTTAATTTACAACTTACACAATACAATTATCAATTAAATATAAATAACAAATAAAATTATCTGTAGTTATATCGAGATAAACACATGTAACCCTAACCCTTCTTTAATTACATTATCTATTTAATTTTGGCTCTAATTTGTTGCCTATATTTATTTACTTCAATTATTTTTTTTAAAAAATATTTCATTAATACATATTTATTCTTTTATAGAAGTAATATTTGTTTAATTTATTGTGCTATAATATATATTAATTGTGAAATGAACAAGCTTATTTATTGGCGGGAGATTTTTTTTTTTTTTTTAAAAAAACAACTTATTTATTTGAATGCAGCTATATTTTTATATATTTTGCATCAGTTTTGTAATAAATTTTGTAATTTATTGTTTTCATTNTTTTATCTCTAATTTATTTTTATCTCCCATAAATAATTTCAAATTACCAAATAATTCCGCCCACATAGAGTTTATTTTAATTTTTATTATTAAACCAACATTTTTTTAAAAAAACAACTTATTTATTTGAATGCAGCTATATTTTTATATATTTTGCATCAGTTTTGTAATAAATTTTGTAATTTATTGTTTTCATTCACAGCTATTCTAACAGATATTTTACAAAATGAATATTTTAACGTCATTATTGAACATAATAAGAATATTTCTTTCACAATTGAAAAATAATCAACTATGCAACCTAACTGAAGGAAAAAACTGAACATAATACTACTATCTGCTGGTATGAAAAATAAATTCAGCAAGAATTATTCTTATATTATCATTCTAACCATTCTAATTCTAATTAGTAACACCGTACTAAACTTAATTGATAAGGTAATTTCTTACAGACATTAAATATTTACCGACCCCTAAATAAATACTCTGGCAATTAGTGTAGCACATAGCTTCCTTGTGTCCTTTTTCGTATACTTTAATGATTGTACATTGTACGCTTTTACAGCCTTTTTTTTGTCGAATTTATTTAAATTTCTCCAATTCTATGAATCTGTCAAAATTATTTTGAATACTATTTAAGGTATAGATAATAATGTAAATTATGTAAATGTATGTATAAATAAATGTAAATGTATGTTTGTGCGCTTGAGGAAGAGGAACAAATAGGCACAAAAGGTTTAAACTTAAATGGGACCTACTATAGCCTAATTATGACCTACTATCCAAATTTCCAAAGATTCCTTAAACCTAGGTTGCATTGATGAGTTTATATATATTCGTTATCGATATGTTTTCTCGTTGCTTTGATAAAGAGTAAGCAATTAATATTTTTAAGAAGATGGATATTATGAACAATCATATTTAATGCAAATGACACTAAATACATGCAATGTTTAATATGTAATGTACATGTTGCGTTGTGCATTGTGCTGTGCATATTATAACATTGGCTATCCATGTGAACCATGGACAGGCAATAGTACTAAACATATTGTTATGCCCTAAGGGGATTAGCTTATGTGTATGGGGGTTGCTTGTATGTAGGTCGTAGGTGTATTGAGATAGACAAGACACAAGCTTTGACTGGCATCAATAATGTAACTGTTATCGGCATTGCGCTAATATTGAAGTGTATCAACGCTATCATCAGAGTTGATAACTTTTTATAAAAGTTTCTCTATTCAATGCAATACCACCTTTTACAACCGAATCATCTTCAATGACAATACGAATCTGATGGTTTTTTTTGCACCATGCATCATGTCATAGACCTCACATATTTATATGAAGGTGTATAAAGGCCCCCATAAACGATCAAACATTTTGCGCAAAATGTTGGCAAAAAATTGATGTCAGGGAAATTTAGTTAAAAATCATGTTTGGCAAACATCAAGCAACCCATACACGGCCAAAATGTTTACGCAAGCATGATGTTTGCGCAAAATGTTTGACCGTGTATGGGGGCCTTAAGTTAATAAAAACAGTAAAACCGCGTTAAAATAGGTAAAATAAAAATAGCTTTTTGGTATCAAAGTATACGTAGGATGGTCTAGGCCTAAGGTGGGTTTTGATCTCAAGTTTTCTTAACAGTGTTACTGCATCACAGTTATATCTTCTGTCTAATCTATTTATTTCGCTTGTTTTGATGAGAGACAACTTAGGTTTTTGATTTACAATGCCAAATGCTTCTGAAGCAAAAAATATTGAAATAAATAAATTCCTGGATAGAAATCTGTTTCAGATACTGGGGAACATTTTTGGTCCCGTGTCTGTCTGTCTATCAATTTTGCGAACCAACAAATCCTTAAAATTCACTGAATTTATGAAATTTAGATATTCTCTAAAACAATTAAAAACAATAAAAAGAGGGAGGGAGGATTAAATAGATTTGACAAAAATAGGTTAATTATAAAGCATAAAATCGTTAAAGTACCTATACGAAATAGGACGTGAAGATACTATGTGCCTCACTAATCGGCAGACTATTTTAAGTCTGCCAACATTGTTTTAATTTTGACTTTGACATAAATTAAATTGTCCATAGGACCATGACATAGTCCATAGGACTATGGTCAATTAGGATTGACCAATGGACAGTATGTTCTGCAGTCCTCTTTAATTCAATGTGAAAAAAAATCATCTCACTTATTAGGGTAATTTTAAAAATTAAGACATCTCCTCTCAGTAACACGTAAGCGCAAGGTGGTCTGTACGCGTTTTTACGGTCGTTTTTTTACAAAAACTCAATCATAGCTCAAAAAATGTCTATATTAACTGATGGTGTTAGGGTACTTAAATTGAAGGGGGGTAAATGGAGAAGTTTTACTGAAATTTGGCAAACTGTAGCACATGCCGTTTTGACATATATATAGGCTTGAACAAAAATAAATTTTAATTTTTTTAATACAATTAACATTAAAATGAAATTTTCGCACATGTTTTGCCACTTTATGGCATTTTAAATAAACATTTTCTAAACTTAAATGTTTTCTCTTTTCAACGGTACCTTTATTTTAGCTCTATCATCATTATTTTAGGAGCAGTTATAGATTTTTTAGAGTAGAATGGTCGTACCTTGAACAATAATAAAAAACATTATTGTGGCGAAACTATTGAGAATTGGCCTATGGTATATATAGTGTTTTTTTTTGTTGCAAATGATGGGTAGAATCTGACCTCTTCGTTTGTTACATCTTCGACCAAACACCCTGTATGTTGGTTCGCAGAAATGAGTGACAGACCAACAGACACACACGGAACCAAAAATTTTACCTGATGTTTAAAACAGATTTCTATATTAAAATTTTTAAAATCGAAACCACACAATTTTTGTTCTGCAGAACGATCAGTTACCTTTGTTACGCTCGGGAGCAAAATGGGGGAAAACAATAAAATAAATTTGACAATATTGGGTTGTAAAAACAAAAATCAATATAAAATACGTGATAGGACGCGAGGAAGCTATTTGCTCACTATTTGACGGACTATTTTTGAATAGTGGAGAATTCTAACTATTTGTTAAAATACCTTGGACGAAAGAAATTAGAACAATGTATTTTATGAGATAAGGAGAATGAATATTTTGTCGGGGGCCAGGTACGATGTGGGATCCAAGCCAGGCTGTGGGGGTGTAAGTTTATAGCCGTTCTGTATTGAAAACCAAAAACTATCTTGAACAGGTTACTGACCCCACCAACGTTTTAACTCCCGTTCTTTTAATTTTTTTTTCTTTGAATTATGAATATTTACAATAATTGTAAATTTAATTCAAGTTAAGATATAAATACCTTTGACAATAATAGGTTGTAATCGGATAAAATCATTAAAGTATACGAAATATGACGCGAAGAAGCTATGTATAACACTGTTTGTATTTTTTACTTGAATTTAATAATAGAGAAAGTTAAAATGTATATGGGGACTACCTGTAGGCTACATTTGACCATCCAAATTTAAATAATTAAATCCAAATTAAAAAGCAGATGAGTACTTTTGAAATATATAGGAGTAAACAAATGTGTCTTTGTGCGCATATGAAAGAGAAACATATGTGCGCAGAAGGTTTATACCTTAATGGGACGCACAGTGGGTTAATTATGACCTACTATCCAAATCTCATTTAAATCTGATGAGTAGTTTTTAAGATATGTATATTGGTTTCCAAAAATTGAGCGACTGACAGAAACGTGACTAAAAATGTTCTTAAGTTTTCTGTTGTCTGAATCGGATTTCTGTGTTGGAATTCATAAAATCGGTGACTTAAATAATGTTTCTTTTTCGGAATGATCTCATAGCTTCCGTCACCTTTTCGGTAAGCTTGGAAGCAAAATAGTCTATATTCTATGGAGGTGCAAGAAGAAGGTATAACACAAGAATAATACTGAAGAAGCTTAAATCTGAAACTTTCTCAAATCCTCAAATTCTATTTCATTTACAGCCAATATCCACTTGTATTTTTTAATTAAAAAAAAAATTTTAAACAGTTTTTATTTCAACTGGATATTATGTTATATAAAACAATATAATTTATTATGCTAATTCTAATAATAACATAAACCAGTATTACGAAATTTGTTAATCTATTAGGTAAAGTGTAATTTTATTTATACATATTTGAAAAATGTGTGTGAGGTAAAATGAAAAGGGTATTGATTAGTATTGCCTCTTCAGTGGGAGATCTAGGTAGCAACATTGTTTATGAGTGTAATTTAGATAATATTAATATGTAATAATAAAGAGATGATAATAAAGCCAATAATTCACCGATTTTTGAGAGCGACCCATAAAGTTTGGTTTTTAAAAACGTTTTGACACATTTATTACTCTTTATTTTATGTTTGTATTTTTTCTTCCGAGCTTACCGAAGGTAAAGGAAGCTATGAGATCGTTTTGAATAACGAAATATTTTTTTATCTTATATCTCCGATTTAAAAAACTCCTGGACAGAAATCGGTTTAAGACACCTCGAAATATTTTTATACCTCCGATTTAAAAATCTTCTGGACAGAAATCTTTTTAAGACACCAAGGACCATTTTTCATCCTGTACCTTAAATTTTAAATAACTAAGAAAAGTTTGTTGAATGTATCCCAGCCTTAACTTTAAATGATTAATTTGGATATTATATTATATCTTTTCCGCTTATACAATATAGTTTTATTATTATAACTTTAAAAACTTATTTGACTTATATTTGGTGCCAGAGTATAGTTCTATTATGATCTCATTAGTTGAAAAAATTTTACAAAATAAATTAATCAATAAACGTAAAACCGTATTAGCTCGTAAAAGCCAAACCTATATAAATGTATAAGTAAATTATGTATAAAATATGGGGCCATCTGCAGGTTCTGTTTGACAAACCATTCTAATTTCTTCAAATTGAATAATAGTACTTTTAAAGATACAGATGATAATAAAAAAATATGAGCATGCTGATTAAAAAGTTATGGGCACACAGGGTCGAAATTAATACAAAGCCAGCAATGGATTAGTTAAAACCTACCATTCAATTATCATTAGTGTTGGATTAGATATAAAGATATGGTGGTTCGAAAAAAATTATTCAGACAGTCAGACAGGTACAAAACTAAAATGCTCCCTGATGCCAAAAACTGATTTCTGTCTAGGAATTTTTCAGTTCAGAGGCGTAAGGAATATCATTAAAAATGCTTGCATACGAGTCTGCAAGACAGTGAGACATTTTCATGTAACGCTATTTGGTGTCTTTTTTTGGTAACTCTTTTTGGTTTATAATAATTAAATAATATTCAGTTTTTTTGTTTTTTTTGTTTTTTTTTTTTTAAACTTTTACGTAATTCTTATGGCATAAGGTTGTATACCTTATAATTATAATGTACAAGCCCGAAATAAAAAAAATGAATAAAACAAGCTGAAATTAATCGAAATAAATAAAATATTAAAAACCATTTACTACATAGTACTAGAGTTAGCTTTTTAACAGTAGTTTTAATCTTTTAAATTGCTTTACTCTAAGTAGTATTAGATTATTTATTAATATTAACCGATGAGCCATAGAAGTTATAATTATTATGTGTGTACTTAAAATTACAGGAAGTCATTCAGCAATAATCTTTTATGAATTTTAAATTTATAGTAAAGGGTGAAAGGAAGGTGCTCAGTTTTACGTGATACTAGGACAATCTCCATTTATTGTTTTTTGAACAACATAGCAATAAAAAAAGAATATTACCAATAAACTAGTTAATGATATGAATAAAACAGTTGAAATTTTCCGCTTGGAGTAACTTTATTTTATTAGAGAAAAGAAATGTTAAAAGTGCCATACTAGGTAGGGTAGAATATTAATTTGAGCTGTGGGGAAGTAGAGTGACGTTACATAAGTCTAGTCTAGTCTATACTTCTATAGTTCTATAGGATCGGATCCGAAAGTCTTTTGCCATCCTCTGTATATTCTACACATCTTGGTTAGCTCCTACCTTTTTCTATTCTCCTATTATAGTGTATCGCGTTTTAGAGTCGCTTGGAGAGGGGGGACGCCCTAGCGACAGCGGATAAGGCTCAATAAACTCCCCTTCTACCTCTTGCTGACCTCCTGATACGTGGTAACGCTTTTTGGTAACACTTTTCGAGTTATGTAGCATAGCCAAAACATGAAAATGATCAATGCTTTCGTTACCCACCCATCGGAGTAGTATTTAAGTCAGTAGTAAAATAGTAAAAACATTAGATTCACAACTAATCCTTTTTTATTTAGTTCAATGATAAACACAAACACGTGCAAAGCTTGTTGTTACACTCTTAAGCCCAATGCTCTCAGAAGAGGCGAAGGCGAAAGTGCGACGCGGGCGAGGTGATGGTGAGGCGTGAAGCACAACTCGTCTATATAAAAAAACCTATGGGACAATAAACACTCACTAAAGTTACGATGCGCACGCTAGTCTCCAAAGCGTGCGCCCGTGCCGCGCCTCCGCTCGTGCGTTGTCTACTCTCTGTTCATTAGGTCTTCAATACCTCGTTTTTTGTAAAAAAAAAACAACTAAACAATTAGTTCGATAAATTGCCTCAGTTTTCCGGTTGAATGAAATAGTACGTAATTTAAATTATACCTACTGAATAATGATCGATTATTGTTCTAAAAAATTTCCATTTACATTTTTCCTAAAATATCAGTATTTTAGAATTAAAATAAAACAGTTAAATTTATATTTATTCTATTATAATTTTTACTTAATGCAGCTACGTATTTAATTTTAAGTAGCTAATATTTTAGTATTTGTTTGTATTAGTGTTATTGTTGTTTTTAAGTTGGTTAAACTGAGTAGGAGTATATCAGCTGATGCTTTTTTCTTAACCTCGTCACGTAGTTCATTGTATTTCATCCGGCGTCTTAGTTTCTTTTTTACATGCTTTTACAAAATAGTATTGTACGATTTTAAAGTTTTGTTTTTGGTTTTTACAAGTAAGATGCGTGTTGTTAATAATGTATTGGTGTTACGTGCGATTTTTTTAGATGTTTTAAATTTTTAAAACGATAAATTAAGTTGTTCGTTTTTGGAGAATGATGAAGGTTTGTTGTTTATTGGCGTTTGTTTGTTTTGAAAAGATTTATTTACAGTCTACTATTATTAGAAGGTAAGACTCTAAGTTTAATGTTCTAAATTAATGTACAATACCCCTTTTTGGAAGTGATGTTATAGTTGTTATAGTAGTTATGTTATAGTTCTGGATGATTATTACTGTTTTAGCTGTTCAAAGAACATTTTTGTTTGGACTTGTTTTTTCATTACATGGAATCCGTCATAAAAAATGTTTTTCTACTATATTGTTCTCTAAGAGATGTTCTTTGTCCATTCTGTCTTTTTCTCAATAAATATATGATCACATTTATTTAGATAGTTTCTTCTTATATTAATTCTAAAATACATTTTATATACGTTTCAGATATACATATTATATGTATCTGAAACAAGCCTTATCTCATTTAATTTGAATTTAAGGTATCAAAATAACAATTATTAAGTTTTGTGTGTTATAAACATGTGTTTTGTATTTTGTTGTTATAGATTCAGTTTGCTATTCACTTATTGTTACTATTTCCATGCTTCTTATTTGATTTTTTATGAACATTAATTTTATTTAATATACATATAATTATTCTGCTCTTTTCTACTTTCCACGCAATAAAACCAAAAGAAAAATTAATTATAATTTACGAATCATTAATTGAGAATAAATTATTATCTAATACTTGAAAATATTTTAACGCTCGATATCTTAAATAAAAACTAATTTCCTGTTTTGATATCAGATTCTGTTATCAGTTTGTATTTTGAGTTTGCTTTGAAAAGAACGAAACTTGTTCTTACCCGTGGTATCAAAACGAATTCATCAGCTCGTCTAGAAAATCTAAATTTAATTTTCTCTTTAATCTTTTCGAAAATTTTTCCTCTTTTATCATCTTCATCTCCTAAAAACATCTAAAATTATAAACGTTTAGGAAATTGTTTTGTGTTTTTCTTATTGCTTCTTTTCCCCCCTTGTCTTTCTTATAAACACATTTCTAATTAATAAAATTACGTTAGTTTTTTTTCTGAACTAACGTTTTTTTAATTACGACTTTATTTAAATTATTTATTTCTTAAAAGTAATAATACTTTAAAAAATTTAAAAAGTATTTAAATTTACTTAAATCAAAAATTAACTTTTTTTCTATCATGTAAAAATAAAAATTATTTTTATTTTTAAGACACTTACATGGTTTGTTAAGCATTATCCCTTTGACATTATAAGTGGGTAAAGTTAGGGCACTTAAAACCTCTAAGTGATTCTAGCCACTCGGTAAAATTGAGTTTTTCTTTTAGTTGTTTAAGCAACGCTTCAGAAATTCCTTTAGTGCTTTATACGATGAAAGGAAAGGATGGGATCAAAAGATTTTAGTGGTCTTATAAAAAGAAAATAATAAAAGATGTAACGTAAATGTTGATTGTCCTTATAAACGCTTATAATCTTTTCTAGTTATAGAGATACTTAAAACTTAACTTAGATCGCCCTCATTTTTAGTTTTTAGTTACTGACTATCTTTACACTTTACATACAGATACCAAATAATCCGGGAGGTATCCAAGATTCGAAGAATTACAACAATCTAGGTTTTTCTGTAAAGACCGCTTCTAGAGTGTTCAAAAAGTACGACCTTTTTCCTTTTGAATATTGTTTATTATGGTGTTAAAGAAACTCTTTCTTCGAATCAACATAGATATTATAGTTTTTTTTTTTTAGATTGTATACAAGTTTTTATAATATTATTAAGAATTGTGTTAAACTTGTTTTAAACCTATCTTTTTATAAGGTAATAGGATTGTACATGGTATTTAAATATGTATACGCTAGTACTTACTCAAAGTCAAAGGTTTTACAAACCACATTATTTTACTCCTAGTATCTTAACCATGCTTTAATTAAGTTTTGTTTAATTAACTTTATGTTACGTAAGATACGTTATTCTATGTGTAAATCTTATCTAATGTTCTTTTTTGTTCACAGATTTGGTTAAAGGTCAAGCAGTCTTCTGGCAGGATGTCAGCTGTAACGTTTGAAAAGCGGTATGTAGAATTTATTGTTGGTATAAACATTTTTTTAATATCCTTTGAAAGATTTGAGAATAATTTTTCTTTTATTATTGTCGTATTAGATCTTTAAATTAACTTAGTAGATGAATTAGCACACCCGTTATGTAATTATGATTTTTTTGTCTTCGATCCAAAGGGTTCCGGGTTCGATCCCCCGGGGGGTCACAATGTTTTTTATCGGTATTAACGACAAGATAAATTACATTTTT
>KZ651822.1:172434-185897 GCA_001010745.2 Gerris buenoi
AAAAAAATGTAAATTTTTGAGTTTACCACATTTTTTTGAATTGCGCATGCGCAAATCTAATTATGGACTTCTGTATATTTTTCCTCTGGTTGGGTCAAAAAGTTGCACCAGGGTTCCAAATTTCAGCACTTTCGCTTGAACGGTTCGGGCCCTATGAACCAAAGAGCGACGGACGGACGGACACATCACCCTCGGCATAAGGGTTTTGAGAAGTATCTACAAAACCCTAAAAAGAAAAAAAATAGTATAATAATATCAACGAAAACAGAAAAAGGAATAGTATTTGATGTGTTTATAAAAATTCAAGTGCAGGTGGAGGTGTTGGGTCTCGAGTCAATTCTAGGAATGTTTCTCTTTTACTACAATAGTTTTTTTACTTTCTGTCTAAACGATTTTACATTGTTTTTTTTTTTTCTTTCTTTTTTTTAATACACATACTTATAATATCTTGTTAATTATGTACCAGCAAAAAATATATAGTCAAAACATCTTCTATAACCATTATTATAACATGTTGCGTAACTTTTTGAAATCATAATAATTTTAATCTTGACTTTTAATTAAAAAGTGTAAATTACTTGATGTTATAAAGATTGACTTATTATATTATTAGTTTATTACTATAAATAAAGAGCAAACAATACTTTGTTGTTTATGCTGTTTTTACGCCATTAAAATAAATGCCGCAAAAAGTTGATTTATGAGAGTCGGTACTGTCTTTAAGAGGATTATTTTTTACTCTCAATTTTGAAAGAAATATTCAATAATAATGAAATGTAACAACTAACAAATAGAAATCACTTGACAAGATAAATGCATATAAGAAAGTTGTATGAAGAGTTGTGAAGGATAGATTTTAGGTTTCTGTACAAAGTACAAAAATATACCTTATATAACGGCTCTGTCTGTCCGTCTGTCTGTTGGTGTCGTTTGTCCGTTGGCTTGTTTCAACTCATAAACTACTATAGCTAGAAACATGAAATTTAGCACACATGTACATCTTGGCATTTTAGATAACTTGACCAATTTTGGAGTTATTACACTGAATATTTCTAAGATGGCGGCCCTACTAATATGGCGGGTGAGCAAAAAAACGTTTGTAGCTACCATGGCATGTTATACATCAATTTAAAGGTCTTGAAGTGTAGAAAAAGAATATGCAACTATAAAAAATTTACAATTGATATTTTAAATATGGCGGGTTGTTAAAAAATGTTTGGACATGGACAAAAACTGAGGATAATCTGACAGACGAATTAAAAAATAAAATTTTAAAGACAGGATCATTAGTGCATTACCATATGGACTGGCCTATATTAGTTACTGCTGATGCTTCAGATGCAGGGATAGGGGCAGTCCTTTTTCACGAATGTCCGGATGGAGAAGAAAGGCCTATAGCATTTGCATCCAGAATTTTAAAAGAACCTGAGAGGAAATATGCTACGATAGAAAAGGAAGCACTAGCAATCGTATATGCACTAAAAAAATTCCACCAATACTTATACGGAAGAAAATTTACAATTAGGACAGACCACAAACCCCTACAATATGTTCTAGGGGAACATGACGACAAACCTAAAATTGTAGCAAGTCGACTAACACGATGGGCATTACTTATTGGATCGTACACCTACAACATCCATTAGCAGAGTGGAAGATTAAACGGACCTGCAGACGCACTATCCAGACTACCCATAGACGACACAATATCTGAAGAAGAAAGAGGAGAACTAACTAACACACATTTATTGCACTTACGACTACCGGACATTAATATTTAAAAGAGAAAACTACAGCAAGAAGTTACAAGAGACAGGACACTACTGAAAAAAAAAAATTTTTTTAGAACAAGGTTGGCCTGGTAATAAAAAAGACATAGACGAAACACTTATCCCGTACCACAATAAAAAAGAAGAATTGTCGTATGAAGATGGGTTAATTTTATGGAACGGTCGTATTGTTATTCCTAGGAACTTGGTGAAAGACAATGAAGTCAGTGGGAAGATTCAACGTTTGGTGGCCAAGGTTCGATACAGATGTAGAAGATTATGTAAAGAGGTGTCAGGGGTGTCAAAAAGTAAGACCTAATCTACCAGAAGCACCATTATTTTCATGGACATATCCTTCAAAACCACGGCTAAGAGTGCACATTGATTTTGCAGAATTGGAAGGGAAAACATGGTTACTAATCGTTGATGCATATTCCAAATGGTTAGAAGTGGAGCCAGCTAATCCAGCAACAAGTGGGAAAACGATAACTATATTAAGAGAGACGATGGCAAGATTCGGCATACCTGGAGCAATTGTTTGGCACTTGTTTACTTGGGTACATACCTCCAATTCACCTAAAAAATGAGGTGAATTTGTTTTTATCCATCCGGGTAGACTTATATTTGCACTTGATGGATTAATAAGGGTTTAGCATAAAAAAAGTGTTTTTAAATTTCCTACTCCAAAGTAAATCCCTGATCCCAAAATACATTGACTAAGCATAAAAAAAGTGTTTTTAAATTTCCTACTCCAAAGTAAATCCCTGATCCCAAAATACATTGACTAATGGATGTTGTTACTTTTTGTTACATAAGTGTGCTGTTACACCGTAACAGCTTGGTTACGGCATGCATAGTATATTTCGTACTCGTTTTTGTTTTGGGAAAGCTAGAGTAGGACCAGAAGAACGGCTTAGAAGAAGCGTGGCTATATTTCGGAGATTTGTGCACTCCATAAGATTAAAAATCGAAGGCAGGGGTGTATATAATATTCATAAAGAAACAATTATGGCGAATAAACTTTGTCGTGTGGAGCACAATCATTAGGATTGTTCAACACGAACATTTTATATCGTTAGATAAGGAACCTAAACTCTAACCATTTAATCCATTAATAAGAATTGATGGTAGCATAAAGCATTCGCTCTTACCTGATGATACAAAGCATCCTTTCGTTTTATTCCAAAAATCACATGTAACTACATTGATCACTAGATATTGCCATGAAAAGGTTTGCCATCAAGGGAGAGGCGTGTCGATTAATGAACTTCGAAGTAAAGGGTTTTGGGTCATAGGAGCGTCTTCCGAGGTAGCTAGATACTAGATATGTTAAAAGCTGCATCCTTTGTAGTAAATTACACCTAACTAATAACTGACCTTCCTAGTGATATAGTTCACTTCACTAATAGTGCGGTCGATGACCTTGGACCTTTTCTCGCTTGTAGAGCCGTTCACATTGACAGCCTAGATTTCCTAGTTACTAATTCCTTTATTAATGCCCTCCGCAGGTTTATATGCCGAAGAGGGGAAGTAATGTTGTTACGTTCAGATATTAATCTTCTATTAATATATCAATTTTTTTAGGCGCAAAACGGGAATTAAAGAGGGATCTAGAGTAAATTGACTTACAGGATGTCAGAAAATTCTTGGCTGAGCAATTGTGTGTTCAGATTTAACGTCACTCAGTTAAGTCACGTGTAGAGTGGTCGAAAGACAAATAGGTAATTTGAGGAGAATTTTAGACTAAGCGCTTCGGACTCATCAATCAAGGCCTGTTGAATGAAGACTGCCTAAAAACGCTATTTTTTTTAACTTTATTGTTGGACTTTATCAATGACTCCACTCTTTACCACCATTGACACCAAACCACTTACATCATCTCCAATCTTCCCTCCTCCATTAGTCGAGTCAGGAAAGTGAAACTTCAATTTGAAGGTTCTAGAACCAGTTTAGATACCCCCATACATTATCTCGCCAAGTCAAGTAAAGCCGTACCAACCTTTACTGGAACCAACTCAGGCAATTTGGACCCCCTATATTATCCTTTTGAAGATACTTAGATATTTATATAAAACCAGTGTTTTTGTTGGGATCTTAACTTATTAGTACCAACAGAGATGTAAGAATGGTTTATCCCCACCGAGAATCCTTAGCGATGCCATTGCAAGCAATGGAGATCACTGGATTCATTCCTATACATAATCCTTACTTTTAATCATTTCTCTCTGTTTGTTTATTCTGCTCTATGTTCGTAAAATTTTGTTTTATTGAGTTTAGTCGTCTACAGCTTTTTTACGGGAATTATAGACTAGTTATAAACTATATTATTTTGGTTTTTTTATTTTCTTAGTAAAACAAAGGCAACAAGGTATCTACCAATAATTATAGCGTCAGTCATAGTGCGTATTCAACATTAAATTAACAATTTATTAATGATTTTGATACCTATACATTTTTCAATCTGTACATTAATTACCCTGTTATCTTGAAATAATACCCTTCATATACTAAGGCTGTCTGGCTTAAATTACCTCATGTAATCCATCGAACTCTTAATAAACACCATGCTGCACCGTCTTAATAAAAACAATTATCATTTAAGTACTTGTTTTACCTGTTTTAACTGGGGGGATTTGGACAACAGCTCTCCCCCTCTTGCTTTATCTTAGAAAAATCTGTGGATATCTTCTCCTTGGTCTTTTCCTTTTTTTCTCTTTTCCTCTATATTCCTAGTTATTTGATCACTCCTTTATACCTTTATTTTTCACCTCTAATGGACCCTTCACTTCCCACCTGAGGTTCTCTTCCCTAGGGCCTAAAGAACGCTGTAAGGATCAGCCCTTTATGCTGGATTTTACCTTTACTCCCTTTAATAAAGAAACGTCAAATGGTTTTCATTTCTCATCATTGAATTTTTTTTTTTTTTTTTTTTTTTTTTTTTTCAATATCCTTGAAACAGATGTTTGAAAAGGTGGGATATCGTCCCAAATAATAAGTTGGTTTGTGAAATATTAGTTTGGCTAAAGAAGTATTACATTAAACATTGTATTATAATTGTTATTTTATATGCTATAAAAATAGTACTGTATACCCTGACCATTTAATTTTGGTTAATAATATATTTAAATTAGTTACTTTTTAATTTATATTTTTAACTTTTCAATTTGTCACTGGGTTTTATTATTTGGAAAAGTCTGTCACTAAAATTAACCTCTCTATTGTAGAAGTTTATTGGATTTATTTATTAGTCAACTTCTCAGAATGATATTAATGAAAATTCCATGGTGACCGTGACCGCTCTCTGTCTCTTTGGATGGACATTTAATCCTGTTTTATTCATCCTACGGATTCTATTTGTGGTACGAGCAGTCATGTTGAAATCAATATTATTTAGACAAAAGCTAAAAGCGACTAACGTTGAAAGAGGTTCAAATTTACTACATTAGTATATCTAATAAAAATAGATTATTATATTTTTTTAAATTCTTCTCTATTAATACTTTGTTTGTCCGCTACTTCTAGTTGTAAAAATTTCACTCGAAAGATAATCATTTTAAGTAAATTATTATTTACTCAATTACCAAATATTTATTCTTATCACTTGTATGGCTTGCTTTTTCTAATAGATTTTGTTTAATTTATGTTGCGTGATTTTTCCGAAGAGAGATCCCCGGTCAAGTCGAGCACAGCCGTAATATCGTTTACTGGAACCAACTCAAGGCACTTTCACCCTTCTCTAATATCTTATTAAAGATACTTAGATATAGAAAATTAATTTTAAATTAGGAGTTCATTAAAACTGAACCGGAAATTTAAATTTCACACTACTTACATTGATTCGTCAGATATATGAGCCTGAAGTATTGTTATTTTGTCACTGATATATAGATAGATATAGATTTACTGACTCATCCTACTCATCATTTCTAGCAATCCTGGAAACTGGAACATTTTCTAACTTTGCAATTACACTGCACGATGATAAAAAATTGTATACGACACTGCATAACATTTATTTTTTTAAAAAATATTTTAATATAAATCTTAGGGAAAATATAAATTAAATACCAACAAATTGTTTAAACTTGTGCTGCGTAATTGCCAAGTCAGACAATGTTTTAAATTTAAACGTGTAGAGTTATTTAGAAAAGAAAATGTTTGAGTTTGTGAGGGACAGAGAATAGAGATAGAGAGTGGGCACAAACAAACAACATCACTTGCTTGTACTGAATAAATTAGATCTAGGAAAACTTCTTGGACTGGGGGAGACTTGGCTAAACCTATGGTCTTACAACTTTTTTCGCGAGGCTTGGCTTATTTTTTTACATAAGTGTTTTTGTTGGGATAAAAAATATACATTTCTAATTTCTTAATTAAAATAAAAGTACACTTGGTTACAATTTGACGTTAAAGATTATTATGTTATTTAAAATCTTGATTTTAGAAATGCATAAGTTTTTAGGGCTTCAATGTGAAATTGATGTTAATTGCTGGTCATTTGAGAAACAGCATTTGTGACACTTAACTACTACAACCTATTCAACCTATGGTTGTAGTGATCAAGTCAAAAAATTATATGCATTAAAGCTTACTGTAGTAAACGACAGTGTATATATAGAAAGTGTAACTAAGTAAGAAATGTACATTTCACCGTGGTGAAATTAATATTACCTGATGATTAAAAATTACGAATCTCACATACAACCTCAGTATAATGTAATCATCTAATCCGCTCAAGAATGATCCAAGGAGGGCTCGAAATATCGTAAGAGTGGGCGTATTTTTTTCTCCAAGGCCCAACATCTAACATCAATCAAATTAATAATACAGAAACCAACTACTCTACTTACTAACAAATTATTAGGATTATCCATGAATAAAAAAGGCGGAAGTTGAACTAGGAGGTAATAAAGAGGTAATATGTTGAGTTGGACGTGTTCTGGGATGATGAGTTTAAGTTCGAGGTGCCCTGGTAGCGGAACGTTGAACAGTTGAATGGCAAGGGGTGTTCCCCAGGGTGGAGGCCTTGGTCAGTCAGTGAGCTTCTATTTATAGTCTATAGACGAACCACAGCCACCGCAATCTATCTTCATGTAAACATGCCTCGAGCCCTTTCCTTTCATCACTCACTATTTACTACTTAAATCAGCCAAATAACCTGAAAAAACCAGTTTTTTTTTTTTTTTTTTTTTTTTACTAATTAAATCATATAATCTAATACCGCTTTATGTTCTACTAAACCCGGAAATCTAATTGACGGTTTACATTTTATTTATACTGGATATTTAATCGCCTTTTTTGACTACTTGATGAAATCAAGTATATTTAAGAAGTAGGTATATTTATGAACTCAATTAACATTGCTGCGAGGATTTGATAACAAACATAAACAGATCAATTTTGCCCATCAAATTTTATTCTTTATCTTAGTGTTTTTATGTGATTTGGCTAGAATTAGTTCTTCTAATCAAGTAGTCTTTAGTTAAATTTGAGCACTATAATCTTCTGTTTTTTGTGGGTCGTGTCATGGGTTACAAAATAACTAAGTTATTAAACATTGGCTTTAATACGACCGTCATCTGGTCATATTCTTGCCTTGTCAAGAAGAGTTATTTTTACATTTTTTGATATTCCTACCAATTATTTGGTATGGTCACTATTATATTTTAACTTATTAAAACTGTGAAGTTCATTTTTAATAGATAATTGTTATAAATTTAAGTCCGAAAGAATTTCTTATGTTGTAATTGTAATATAGGAAGGTGATTTCAATGATAAGTTAAAAAAACAAAAACAATAGTTTACCAAATAACTTCTTGACAAGGCATGAATATGACCAGGAGATGGTCGAAATACAGCCAGTGTTTAATAATTTAATTATTTTCAAACGTTTGTAAACATTGACAAGACCAACGAAAAACAGTATATTTGTGCTCTTATTTAACCCGGGGAGAAAAATTATTCTATGAATTTTTTTCTAATTAACTCTTCTAATAATACTGAGCTCTTTCATGTTTGTGGATAAATAAATAAATCTTTTAATATTTTCTACATCTGATGTATTCCTATTTATCAAAAGAGTTTAAGAGCTCTCAAATTTATGCTAACATGAATAAAGAATTTATACATCAAAAACATATTTTTTATTACCTGGAAATGAGATAGCTGTGCATATTTTGAGTGCTTTTACATCACATATTACCTTTTTATCCTCCATTTGGTTCTCTTATATTTGTACTAACCTGGATAAAATATTTTTAGGCGTTATAATTCTTAAAAATAATTTAAATCTATAACTGAATTCAATTGGATTGAATAATCTTTCAATTTGATTAACAGCTAAAATATCTATTTAAAAATTTCGTGTTAAGTTTCGAGAAAAAAATCATATTTCTTTTGTTATCGGTGTAAAAATGCAGGATTAATGTATTTCATTCGTGGTGACTTATCAATCCATTACTCTAATGGTCCATTATTTTAATTATGTCAAATTTAATAGGTTATACATTAGACACACATAATTGGCTGTATATTATGAGTACATATATAGCGTTGTTAGTTGGTTATTTTCATCTATGCTGTGTCGTTTTTTAGGGTTTCGTTGGTAAAACCAAAAAAAAGAAACCCTTATAGTTTCGTTCCTGTGTCTGTCCGTCTGTCACTCTGTACGGTTCCAATAACTTTTGAACCAAAAGAGATAAAAGCGTAAAACTTACCAGTAATAAAGATCGTTATGACGCGCACACAGGAAAAATATAGAGAACTCAAAATAATCAGCTGTTCAAATTCAAAATGGTGGATAATTCACATCGCGAGAAAAAAATATTTTTTTTAAATTTTAAGTGGGGTATAATCAAATACAGCCAGTGTGTCAAAAAACATCTATTTTCAAACGTTTGTAAACATTGACAAGACCAACGAAAAACAGTATATTTGTGCTCTTATTTAACCCGGGGAGAAAAATTATTCTATGAATTTTTTTCTAATTAACTCTTCTAATAATACTGAGCTCTTTCATGTTTGTGGATAAATAAATAAATCTTTTAATATTTTCTACATCTGATGTATTCCTATTTATCAAAAGAGTTTAAGAGCTCTCAAATTTATGCTAACATGAATAAAGAATTTATACATCAAAAACATATTTTTTATTACCTGGAAATGAGATAGCTGTGCATATTTTGAGTGCTTTTACATCACATATTACCTTTTTATCCTCCATTTGGTTCTCTTATATTTGTACTAACCTGGATAAAATATTTTTAGGCGTTATAATTCTTAAAAATAATTTAAATCTATAACTGAATTCAATTGGATTGAATAATCTTTCAATTTGACTAACAGCTAAAATATCTATTTAAAAATTTCGTGTTAAGTTTCGAGAAAAAAATCATATTTCTTTTGTTATCGGTGTAAAAATGCAGGATTAATGTATTTCATTCGTGGTGACTTATCAATCCATTACTCTAATGGTCCATTATTTTAATTATGTCAAATTTAATAGGTTATACATTAGACACACATAATTGGCTGTATATTATGAGTACATATATAGCGTTGTTAGTTGGTTATTTTCATCTATGCTGTGTCGTTTTTTAGGGTTTCGTTGGTAAAACCAAAAAAAAGAAACCCTTATAGTTTCGTTCCTGTGTCTGTCCGTCTGTCACTCTGTACGGTTCCAATAACTTTTGAACCAAAAGAGATAAAAGCGTAAAACTTACCAGTAATAAAGATCGTTATGACGCGCACACAGGAAAAATATAGAGAACTCAAAATAATCAGCTGTTCAAATTCAAAATGGTGGATAATTCACATCGCGAGAAAAAAATATTTTTTTTAAATTTTAAGTGGGGTATCAAATGAAAGGTATTGAAGAGTAGATTAAAAATATATATACCACTTGGGGAAAGTGTTTAATTTTCGGCGCCATTTTGTCAAAAAACATCGAAATTTTTCGTGTCCCCTCCCCCCTCCTCCCCCTTACTAATTTTGTTTCACAAATACCAACGAAACCCTTTTTACGTGAGAATTCACGCCTTACCAATTTTTTAATATTTTAATTTGAAATAAATAGTCTGTAAAAAAACACAGTTTATATTATTTCTCGCTAAGATTTTGACCAACAGCTCTAATAATAAATGTAGAATCTTAAGTTTGATTCTAGCTCAGAATCGAATTTATTTATAAACTGAGCATAGCTTCGACATTGAAATAGGCCGAAAGAGGGAATTATGAAATATAGTATGTACATTTATAATTTACTCAGAGTTTTAATTATGTATATCCTTAATGAAGCAGAAAAATTAAAATACACTACTGTCGTACTCGTATAACAATTAAACTATCCCCTTGTTTTGTATTTAAATGTCTAAAATGAATTTTTAGAAATTTCTTTGTTTTCATAACTTTAGGGAATCTAGAAATAATAAATCTTTAAGTTTACTGATCACTGATCACGGTCTACCCTCTCTATTTTTTTTTATGGAGTAAATAATTAAATTACGAGATTTCTTTTTCTATTGAAAGAGAAATAATCATTACTTTTATCATTTCTTTTAACTTCTAAGATGTAATCTAAAAAACACTTTTGTACCTGTAGACTATAATATTAAAGATCGTCTATTAATAATATATCTACATATTTCTTAAATTAACTGGATAAAATTATACAGCAAATATTTATAAATTTGATTTTAAATAATTATTGTTTTTTTGTGATTTTTTTATTATTTATTTATTTATATATATTTCTTTTAAATTTAAAAATGTATTTTATCTTCAAAACAAGATTTATATGTAATAAAAGTGTGGATTGATTGTTAAATGTTTGAATGGGATTCATCGAGTTGATTTAAAAGGGGCTGGTTCATATTTTTCTATTTTAAGGCAATGCGGTGAGGGGAGATTGTTTGGCCGATTTATTCTTGTAGCATGGGCATGAATAAACAGGACCTATACGATTTTAAATCTCTTATCCACCTTCGGAGTTAATAAACTCTATTCTTGGATTTCAGATTACAGTTGTTTCTTTTATAATTAATTTTCTCTTGTATTTTTGTTGAATGTATATGCAAATGATGCATGATGAATTCTTATACGTAATCCCCCTGTTTATCTAATAGTATGAATAAATCTCTAAATATATGTCTCTACATTTAAATCTAAATATATGCATATATTAAAAGTCTGATTGCACGGGAGTGCTCAGTGCACATGGCAGCAAGTTCCAGTAAGCATTCAGCGGGTCTTTACTTGAACCAATTTACCAGGTTTTTCTTACCCTATTATGTCTGCTTCCCTTAGGATGGGCTTTCGAAATTTAAGTTTAAGCAGCTTAGGTCTCTGTAAAAAGTTGGTGAGAGTTTTAAAAGTTTGCATTTTTGTTACTGACTCATTAACTGATTACCAAAATTATAGGTGACTGCCAGTTTACCTTGAAACTTAAAATTAGGCACACAATTAATCTGTGTTATAGCTATAGCTGCGTAACTGCCAGGTAAAATAAAAAAAAGTGAAATCTTTCACTTTTGCCCCTAAAATAAATTTAAAATGGTGGATTGCACAAACAGCTACTGATTTTGAAAGATCTCAAGATTGATGCTATGACCTTTTTTGCCCCCAACGGATGTACCTTAGTTGTTGCTATATTTGATTGATTTTTTTTTTCTCATTTTTTTCATTGATTGCTAATAGAGTCTTCAATTATTGATCAATTTAATTTCTGATTGGATGGCTTAAATGTTACACTAAAGTTCTTTAAATCGACTATTTATTATTTTATAAATTGGTCCTATTTGCTGAGAAAATAAGGGTAAACTTATTCCACAGTGCCGTGTCACGTGACTTCAGCCTATCAAAGTACTGATATCTTCATTGTGGCCATGTTCGCTCTTTCTTTAGTTCATATCCTTACTACACTTCTACTTTTATGAGCAATACTACTCTTTTATTTTTATTGCTTACCGCCAGCTCCTGAATGAGGCATAAAACATCAGTATCATGTGTGTTACATGGGCAATAAGAAGGAGAATACTTTTAAAAATAGACTGCTAATTGGTGTGGCACATAGCTTCCTCGCATCCTACCTACGTACTTTATTGGTTTTTGCAAGCCATTTTTGCCTAATTGGTTTAATTGTTTCCCCCGTTCTTTTCATGTGTCAAAATTGTTTTGATATTTACACGAATTAAAGTATCAATTTAGCAAAAGTTAATGAACGTAGACAGTTCAAATTAATCTGGGGCTATCTTCGGGTTACTTTCTATAAACTATAAAAGTTTCGTTCAAATCAGATTAGTACTTTTGAAGCTATAGGTGTAAATAAATGTATGTTTGTGCGCCTGTGGAATAGAAACAATTAGGCGCAGAAGGATAAAACTTTTATGGGACCAACAATGGGCTAATTATGACCTACCACCCAAATGTCATTAAACATTGAACGTGAAGTTTTTAAGATATGGCGGTTCACAAAAATTGATGGACAGACCGACGGACAGACAGACACGGAACCAAAAATTATCCCTGATGTCTGAAACGGATATCTGTCTTGGAATTTTTGAAATCGGAGACCTAAAATATTTTCGCTCTTCAGAACGATCACATAGCTTCCGTTACCTTCGGTAAGCTCGGAAGCAAAAAAAATTATGGACTTATTCCGTTAATTTGGTACTGGTGAACTCGTTAATTAATTTGAAAAACATTTGTGAACTTAAATAATTAGATATATATAAGGCAAGGGTTGAGGTTCTATACATATGCATAAAGGGGAACTATGTTAACCTACTATGTTATCCTTTTAAACACGAAATAATTTAATGCAAACAATTATTAACGTTCTTAGCCTCGCCTCGCTTGCTTTATTTGTCTACATTAACTTTTAATTGCACCAATACCTCTTGGTAATTAAAATATTAATTTCTTGGTGTTTATTTAAGCTACAGAGTTTAATATTTTTTTTCTCATCAGAATATAATGTTAGTTGAAGCATAATATTTACAGGAGTAAAATTCATTACTAAAAGTGAAGCTTGTGAGGTTTTTAAGTGCTAGTCCAAAGTTGTTAAACTGTTATTCACAAGGCTGACATTATATGTATATATATTTATATATATATATACACAGGGTGGTCCAAAAGTCTCCCCCCCCCCCTCTTAACTTTTGAACGGTTAGAGATAAATTAATGAAACTTGGGGAATCTCTACCATTTAAAGGGAAGTTTGTTTTCATGCAATCGCCCACCAGGGACAACCACCTATTTTGCCCCCAGGCCACCTCACTTCAAAATTTTGACCTGAAGTGTATTTTTGATAGCAGATTTAGATTCTATGGCGAAAAGTAAAAAACTTTTATATGAACTTTTTTTTCTATCTCCAATATTTTCCCTCTATAGGGGAGCAAAAGTATAAAAATGGTAGATTTCAGCGCCTGGGGGCAAAATGGTGGTTGCCCCTAGTACGCGAGTGGTTCAATACACACTTCCCTTTACATGGTAAAGATCCCACAAGCTCCATTACTGTATTTCTAACCGTTTAGATTTTATAGCGATTTAAGTGTTATTTTTTACTATTTCGGAAGGGTTATTTTGCTATCTTTGCCCCCTGTAGGGGGCAAAATATTGGTGATAGAAAAAATAGTTTCAAGTAAAAGTTTATTATTTTTCACCGTAGAATCCAAATATGCTATCAAAAATATACGT
>KZ651822.1:196581-228043 GCA_001010745.2 Gerris buenoi
CCAGGGCATCCGCACACGGGGCGATATTTTGTTGTCAACTCCTACCTGAAACTCTGTTAATTTTAATTCATTTTCAATGTGTTATTATATAAATATTAGTTATAAGTTTAAATAGATTATAAAAAATACGAAATCTAATGATTGCAGTAATCTTAAGGAGAATATTAATAACTTTGTCGAAAAAATGAATGTTTAGTCCAAATACAATTTTGTTTGTATAAGGGGAGTAACAGACTAAAGAATAAAATTCCGTCACCTTATTTAGATTGTTACTCCCTTCTATTTTCTTATAATGGGAGTAACATTTTTAAGAAGTCCCGATTTTTATTTATTTAATAGGAAAAAACAATCGAAAAAAAAAAATAATTTCAAATAAGTAAAGGAAAATATAGTCATCTATATTCGTATATATGTATTTTATATTAATGATAAAACTAAATTTATTTATTTGTTTTTATATTAATTTTATTTAATTAATAGCTAAACAAATATTTCTTTAACTTTATTTTCCCTTTTTAGTTATTTTTTCAATTAAATACTTATCAGCATTACTAAAGTTAATTTAATTAAATTTTAGTCGTAAAATTAAATATATAATGATAATTCTATTCATTTATGTATTTGTTTTATAAAATAATACAAAAAAAACAGTGAGGGTTAAGTCGTAAAACAAATGCAACACTTGCAATATCGGTTGCAAGGGTTGCTTCCTTGCAGGTCGCACGTGTTGCATGTGTTGTATCGCCGACTGATTGCCTCCCGTTGGTGGTTGGCCCCGTTGGTGGGTCCCTACTCCTTTACCTAGGAGGCAACAGGGTGGCGATATTGTATTGCTGTTGTATTGCTGTTGTATCGCTTGCCTACCGCCCCGTGTGCGGACGGCTTTATTAGATGCATAGAAAGTGAGTTTTTCTCTAGCTGTAATCATTATGAATGCATGATTTCATAATGAAATTCCTTTTTTTTCCATCCTAGGTCGGAAAAAGACAAATTCTTCACCTTAACGCTCGATTAGCGCGTTTGTTTGCATATAATAAAACTAATTTGCTGTTTGTTTAATTAAAAAATATATATTTTATTTTTATTTATTTATTTTTTAATTATAAAACAATGGGTGATTTAAGTGATTAAGACGAAAATGAAATGCTACTTTCTGTAATAGATGCGTAATGTACTATTATTTTCACTGTCAGGTATTAAGCCACTTAAAGAACGAATCTCCTCCTATGGTAAGGTATAAGTAGTGTTATCCATGAAAAGTTTTCCGTTTCAAAGTTGTTAATGTTAGCACTATGCACTATGTTGAAAGATATGATTTATTAATTATTTGCTGCTCGAATGTCTATTCTATTGTTTAAAGCTCTTACAAGTTCAAACTATGAAAGTATAGTAGTTTACATTTTCTCTACTGACTTTTACTTGGCAAACATTCCTGCACATGAATATGCTACAATTTGAAATTTAGTTCATCCTTAACAATGAATTATTGTTCAAACTAGTGAAATAAAAACCTGACATCCTTTCACAGTATAGAGAAGAATAAAACAAAGTTTGAGACAATGGCTTTAAACCGACGAAGAGCCCTTCAATGATTGCCACAGCTCAACGTGAAAATAAGCAGTAATTCAAATCTGACTTTTCACCGTTGTCAAGAAGAAAATATTAATTAATTTCGGCCAGCTAAATTACGAGCAAATAAGTTATAATTAGGGTAAGGGTATGTTTGAGCATAATCAAGCTTTATTACATATTCCTCTAAGCCTGGCTTGGCCTCCCTAAAATGCAAGAAGGGCTCTCGGTAAAATAATTTACCTGTATACACTTCAGCTAGAAGCAAGAATAAAGCTTACTAAGTCGTACTTAATTCAGGCATGCATAACGTTACTCCTACTTACAGTGGTACTTTATTGATATAAATTAAATAATAAAACCTTTTATACTTCAACGGATCATATACCCGACAAGCATTTACTTTTTAATAAGCTTTACGCATCAATAAACAGCAAAACCTATTCTTTGTATAAAATTACTTACTCATGTCAGGAGGCACGTGGTCGTATGGATTAAATTATTTGCCGCGTCTGCTTGACCATTAATGAATCAAGGAGGACTTATATGGCTCACTAATGATCACAGATACTCGTTTCGACGGTACATTATACTGAGGCATGATGTGTGAAGTGGTTGGAACGCTCTACCACGCGGCTAGTAAAAAGGGCCTAAATAAAATAAGGTTTAATTGCTAGGTTTTAACAAATTGTTTGTTACCCGTCTCCTGTCCGTTCGTGTCAGGAGCAAGCTTATTCAAACATAGGCTAGTTTTTCACTTGTACTACTGTATACATTAATAGTAGGGATGAGTAGTAGTAGTAGTAGTAGTCTAGTACTTCCTACTAGAACGGGTAGGACGAACCACTTGTTCGAACCTTGCAATTAGGCCTTCACTCGGGCCCTTTTTACACCCCGCGGTGGAGAGTTGCAGCCACTTCACACATCATACATATGTACATTGTACCGCCGAAGCGAGTATGATGTGATCAATAGTGAGCCATATAAATCAGAGTGTCACGCCGAAGAATCGAACCCCATCTCGTCCCACTCATGATTCAGTGGTGGCCGAGCAGAGGTGGTTTTACCGCCACGCCTACGCTACCTCTCTAATAGTAGGGATGAAATGTAATAACACAATGATACTTCAATGTTTCAAGTGAAGTTAGTTGTTCTGATCTAGATTTGTATGAATTTACTTATACATAATAATAATGTAACATCTCGAATAGAAATATGTAGTATATTTAAAAAAATCCCGTCAAGTACTTGCCAGCAAGATACTAAAAGGGTTTCTTCGGTCATTAGAATTAATTATTATTATTATTATATATTTTTTAAACAAAAATATCTATTGTTCACTCTTAAAAATCAAGATGTGCATATATATTAGGTATTATTCTTTACAATCTTCGGTATGCGCTTATTGAATACTTTTAGGGGTAAAATGGCCGCCATTTTGGAAACACGATTATACGGAAATATTATTGGACGACAGAGATGTATATATATTTATATTTTGCCTTATTTTTGGACCTATTCTAATGGGGTAGTGCTGAGGACTTTTTTTTGCGTTTTGTTTATAATTTGAGGGGGGTAAAATGGCCGCCATTTTGAAAACACGATATATTTTTGTGAACCAAATTTCAATACCTTTAAAATGATACCCACTTCGATTTTTCAAATGACAAAAATTTTGGGGCCCCCTAGTTACGGCCCCCTAAAATTTCTAAAAATTGAATTTTTTATATCAACTCCCGGAAATATCATTGGACCACAGAGACGCATATTTTTGTGTCTTTGCCTTATTTTTAGGACCTTTCCTATTGGGCTAGCGGGGGGGGGGACATTTTTTTTTGCGTTTTGTTTTAATTTTTAGGGGGGTAAAATGGCCACCAATTTGGAAACAAAATATATTTTTGTGAACCAAATTTCAATACCTTTCAAATGATACCCAACTTCGATTTTTCAAATCACAAAAATTTTGGGGCCCCCTAGTTACGCCCCCCTAAAAATTCTAAAATTTTACTTTTTTTAAATCAACTCCTGGAAATTTTATTGGACTACAGAGATTTATATTTATGTATTTTTGCCTTATTTTAGGACCTATTCTAATGGGGTAGTGCAGGGGGGGTAAATTTTGGGTTTGTTTGAATTTTTTGGGGGGTAAAATGGCCGCCATTTTGAAAATGCGATACATATTTGTAATCTACATTTCAATACCTTTGAAATGATACCCAACTTGAAAATTACAAAAAATGTAAAATATTGCGCGGTGATCGCAATTGATCGCAGATCGCAGAAATTTGGAGTGTTAAAGTTCGCAATAGGTTTTCTGTTTTTGGGCAAAAAAGTTTAACTTATATACCAAATTTCAAGTCTATAGTGACAGTAGGTTGGGAGATATAATACAAGATGCGACGGACGGACGGACAGACGCACTACCAAAAGCATAAGGGTTTCTAGGACGACCTCGAAACCCTAATATATAAAAACAATAGCGCCCAATACTTTTATCTTCAATGGTATACATATATAATGTGATGGTTTGTTGTAATGTAGCTGTTATAACAAAATATTTTTAATTTTTACTGCATGGTGTATGGTGCATGCGTGTCTTTTTTGTGTTGCTTACTTCTCCTCACTACCTATAGTAGAAAAAGTATTGTTTTCGATATTTCAGCGGAATTATCCGTTTTGGGAGTATTTAAGACCTCCTGAGTGGTTTTCAGCATGACGTCTGTATGTGATAATCGTATCGTCCAAGGTATTTAACCTAGAGAGTTGAAGCTTGGCAAAAAAAATCAGTCCTTACCTGCAGTGGTGCCGCCCGGAAAATCAACTTTTTCTGCCATCTTGAACCTACTTTGCTGAGTCAGCAAACATTTAAAAAAATCGTAATATATGATCGAGTTGAAATTTGGTACGAATGTACCTTTCTGTATGACAAACAAGCCCACCAAATTTCATTTTCATATTGGCCGCCATTTTGAAGTTATCAAATTTTAAAACTTTGACGGTTAATAATACCGAAAGTATAAAATAGCTTTTTGACGTATAGCATATCGTTGGAACCGGAAAAAAATTGAGGAACAAATATAAAAAACCCGATATAATTCCATTAATTAGTTTAAAAGTTATAGGCGAATATAATTATGTATTTATTAGTGCGATGTATGTATTTATTAGTAGTTAATAATTACAAGATAAAAAGAACTTTTTACATACTACGTTTTTTAATTCAATTAATTCATTTTTTATTTACTTGGTTTACTTATTCTTTTTTGCTGTCATTCAATGTTTACCTCTCAAAAAAAATCTAAATTTTGAAATCTGTCAAAAGGAAGGATTGTAAATATTGGGGATATGACAAAAAAAATAAAATAACATGCGGATTTTTTCCGAACTAACTTTCTATGCAGCAAATTTGCTGAAAACGAATTAAATTCTGTTGAAAAATTACTAAAAGCATTAAAATAATGCATTGTCATCGTGTTCTGAGCTGTTCTGAAAATTTCAAATGTCTAGCTACTCGGGATGTTAGTTAAAATTTGATTGCAAGATTTGTACCGGACAAACAAACAAACAAATATACAAACAAGAAACCAAGTTAATAAAAACGTAGTAAAAATAAGGATTTTTTTTTAAGAATAATAATAAATCAGTTAGTTCAGAACGGTCACCCATCAAGTACTGACCACGTCCAATGCTGCTTGGCCTACTCAATGATGCGTGGGCTACTCAAGTTAGTTATGTTCCCGGTTTTTTGGTTTTTGCTACCGTTGTTCAGGAAATAATGATATAATAATAAAAATTATCCGAAAATTTTTTCGCCCCCTAGAAATTGCCGCCCTGGGCAATTGCCCAGTGTGCCCATAGGTAAATCGGGGCCTGTTTTCGAGAAATAGCTTTTGACGTTTTTTCTTGTCTACTTTTTTTCTTGTCTCCCAAATTTACAGCTAAAATAACTTTCTCGTTATTATCTTAGGGTGTGATTTTTCTGAACATGAATGGCAAATTATAAGTAGTTTAAAATTATCACAAAATCTGCCAAATAGTTAAGACTCCACGCGTCATCACAGACTGAGACCGACTTTTTTTAAAACCACTAAATCACTTAAATTTGCACTGAGGGGCCTCAAAACGTGTAAATCCATCAAAATCGATAATTTGGGGTATCACTATACTTTCTTTTTATTTGTACTAATTTTATGAGAATGAAAAAGCGGAGGCTTCAATATTATTTAATTAAAATGAACTGTGAGTAGGCCAAGTTTTCGGCAATAAGTTTATTATTTTCCATAACTTTGTTGTTGAACCCTTTATAATAAAACCCTTCTCAATAAAATGCATAGGGAGTGATTCTATAGTATGATCTTAAAAGTTCGGAACGATAAAATTGTAAAGATATAACTATATGAAACGAGTTCGACCCAGTAAAGCTCAGTTTGCTTCATTCAGATATGTCAGTATAAAAGTCAAAGAGCGCCTTGTATAAACGTTGAACCTAGCTTAAGAGATGAAAGTTGGGTATTCTTTAGGGCAAAATAAGAAGAGATTTTGTAGCTAAAAGCATGGTAAATTATATATATTTTTTCTGTAAAATCACCGCAACTCCATCCAATTTTCTTAAACTCTAAGCATTTCTTGGAATAAGAGAAAAAAAAATCCAAGTCTGAAACCGGAGAATCCCCTGAAGTCTTTTCTTATTCACGAGCTTTACTGTTTTAGACAGTTGCTGGGTTTTGCACGAACCTGGCCAGGGTTTGTATAGGGCTGCTCTCCATTAAACTTTACCAGTTACTAATGGAATCCAACTTCCCCTGGATTATTTATTGACCGGCCTAATTAGAACTAATGTTTAAGACACACATTGCATAAAAAAGTTGAACCCCTAAAAGGTGACCTATAATGATCTTTCGACATTTTAGATTTTGAAAATTTATATAATCAGTATTAGACAGAATATTTATTTTGTAAAACTGGAATGATACTCGAAATAGCTTGAACCTTCAAGCTATTTCGTGGCTAGAGTATGTATCAAATCTGCCAGAGGAAGCAGCATCTAATTAGGGAAATTAATTCCCTCTTGGTGCGAAGTATTGCGTTTTTTCTATATTTTCAACGGGGATGCTTATGTTGTTAGTAATTAGCGAATTATTAGTTTACGAGCTTTTCCCTTGACAGTTTCTTCTATTAAAGTTTGATGGTATTGATTTATAAATCCTTAAACACGGCAAGGGGAGGGAAAAAAGCAACCTCTGAGCTAATATTGATTTCAACAGAACACTAAAAAAAAACTACTAACTAAAAGGTATGTTTTTTATTTAAAGAACAATCGAGTAGGTTGAAATTACGAATTAGCTTTTATTGTTCAGGTCGGGAGTAAATGAAAATAATTCTCGGTCGCCATCTTTTTTGACATAACCAAGTTTGATTTAAATAAGAATACAAAAGGGCTCAATTATTTACCGTTATATGAATCATAGATAATTTTTATTGTTTGAATTTAAATTAGTTTAATATATCGATTCTTAGATTTAATGTTAATTTTTAGGGTCCATAGCATAAAATGCAAGAACACATAATATGCATTCTTGCACATTATTGTGTCCTTGCTTATTATCCGCGATTGTCTGTCCGTCCGTCTGTAACGCTCCTGCTCTCCAAACAACCCAACACAATAATGTTAAACTTTGCAGTTATGTTATGTCTAATAATCCAATAACAGGAAAATTATAAAGAAGCCCCTGCCATCTTGATTCGGCTGGGCCGATTATGCTTGTCAACAAATACGTCTCATTTGTTAAATTGCCCACGGAACCTTTGTGTGTGCTGAAAGCACATACTTTGCCAATTTATTTTTGTTTAATGAATTGTGTTAATGCCTTTTTTTTAACCTACAAAGTACTTTTGGATCGTCGTAGGGGCAGCAGAATCGTAGGGTATAAGAAGTTATCTTATTTTAGTTCGATTCTCCTAAAAATTGCAATCAGCTATTGCAATTAGGGAACTGTTTTCGAAGTCTTGATGGCCACTTAATTACAAAAAACAAAACATTTTTAATTTTGAAGACTGAAGACCAGTATAATCATCGATATTTTCTTGTTCAATCATGCCTCAATGTTTTCCATTTTACTTTTACGTAACTACTACTTATTTTTTACTAAATATTTACTTGTAATGTGGCATGTGGCTATACTCTATAATCGTTCTATTTTATAATTTTAGCCGTGAACCTTTACTTTGTGATTTTTTTTACATTGCTTAAATAATCTATTTGTATTTGGTAAATTAATTGATTAGTTAGCATTTCATTAGTGAAATTATACCATATTTATTGCAATACTTTTGGGTTCTGAATTCCTACTCTAACATCGATAAATCTTCCTGTCAAAAACATGGTGAAACCCTTGTATCAACTTTAGTCTAATCAAAGCTTAAGTAATCTACTTAAACACAGATTCTGATTACTTACTGCTCTCAAACCTGTGATTTTGAGTGAAACCGTTTGTGGTAAGGGATAATCTCAAGTCTCATCACGATACGTCTGTTAATTAGGTTGATATGTGAGTAGGCGGGTTATAACATGCTGATAAATTGGCGGAATGTTAATTGAAAATCACTTGGTTTGTGAAAACCGTACTAACGGAGTTTGAACCAATACAATAACGTGTCGAGGTCAGATTGAAGGAGGGTTGAATTTGAGAGAGTGATACGCTGATACGGAGCTCGTAGCTTCAGGCCTGGGCAATATCCTCTCATTCCAACTTGAATTATTGGTGGAATAGATAAACCGTGAACCAGCGTCGCTTTTCCTATTAACTGTCGGATCCCCAGTGCGGCGGGCTCGCTGCGTCTCTCAAACAGAATCCTAACAGAACAAACCTCATAAAAGTTAGATACTGTAGGCTCCCTAACAAAAGCTATTGGCTTATCAATGTTTAACCAATCCTCCGTCATTGACAGCTTACTTCTCCATTGTTTTAGCCTTTCGAATAGCCTTATATAACCCATGTCACTTAATCTGATAATTAAGTGAATTTTATGTTAGTTATAGCCTAAGAATATAAAATATAGTATTTATAAAAAAAACTCAGCAGTGGAATAAATATCTATACTAACAGCGTTATAGCTTAATAAGTATACTGACAACTGTGCACATCATGGTTTTAACTAAATTAATCCAACTTTGGAAAGTCAACAAAAATATACGATTTATTGAAATTACGTGGTATGGTAATGTTGATTGAAAGTCTGCTCTATAAAATATATATATGTAATTATAACAGAAGGAAAATTTTTTAATTTATGAAACTATACTATACTTGGTGTATTTATTAATTACATGATACAATTTAAAATTATATTTAATATATTTTGTGACATTTTTCTTAAGAAATAAAGAAAATTTATCAACCATGCATCCCAGCTTAATTAGCAAATACTGAAATAAAAAGTAACGAAGAAATGCGTTGCTTAACATTAGCCATAATGAGATGGCGCGATTGTGTCATAGGACTTGCAAAAATAATAGTTTAAACAATATCGACCACCTTCAATCTTGAGTGTTTAAAGGATCCTGTGATGACAATAAACTACGAGTATTTGTGAAGAAGAAGGCAAGGGAAAAAGCTAAAGAAAACGGGAAGTTTACAACAGTTGATGGTATTAATTATAATTGCTCGCCTTTTATGGAGTTGTTTGAACTCTTTAGAGACGGTTTGCTGAGTATGATTATAGGATATGTAGGCATAGGGTTAGTGCTCCAAATATGAGACCCGTGCCTAATATGAGACCCCACCTTAAAGAGGCTGGTATGTGCTACAGCCTGGCAAGTCAAACGAAAAACGATAGTGTTTCTGTGATCAAACGAGAACAGTGTTTCTGTGAATTTTATTTTATTATACTCCTTATTAAGAACATCACAGAAAGCTTGTTTAAAACATCAAGGAAAGATTAAATTAAAATCTATTCATAATATAATGATAGCTATTTAAACAAGGTGAAGACATGTATTTCACTTTTTAAGTTTATACCAATTTTAACCTCACAAATTCGTTCTAGAATATATAAACGTGGTTGTTCCTAATATGAGACCCATCACGGGCCTAACATAGGCAGGGTCTCATATTAGGCACAGTTTCTTTTATATTACCAAATCATGCCTGATTTTTGTTTTTCAGATGTATGTTAATGCAAATACTGCCATTAATGAGAGGAAAGTGTAAAACATTGGTTTAAAAATCATGCAAATGTTTTAAACAGAGGGTCTCATATTGGGACTACTTTTGTAAATCTCAAAATTTTGACTTTTTTTAGAAAGCATTTTTTTTTTTTTTTTTTAAAGAAATATACATTTTTAATTATTTTGAAACATTTGCCATTGGATTACAATATATTATTAATTGTTTTGTCACATCAACTGTTTGTTTATTTATTTTAATCCTGAGTTACACCAAAACCAAAAAAAGGGGTCTCATATTCGGGTCACTTACCCTATATAATTTTTATAGGCTTCTAAACAAAAAAAAGTTGTATAGTATTTTCTAATTATTCGTTCATTTGAGCTATCTCAAATTGAAATGAATCGATTAGAGAGTGATAGATGTGGTCTAGAAGCTTTAAGAGTTTGCTACCACGTAATTTAATTAACAAGCACTCTCGAATCTAGGTTATTCCTGGAGAGATAGGAACCATTCAATTCTGCTGAACAATACGATAAATAGAAACGTGATATTTCCGATTTGTTTGTTGTATTAAAACTTCAAAGCTGACGAGTACAAAGAAAGTCAGTGGGGTTAGATTGATAAAACGCAATCATGTTTAATTGGGATGGGCATTATAGTGGACTTGTTGATCTACGTACTGGTTGGTATTTTGGACAAATGTTTGGTGTATTGCATTTTAACAATACGGTATCGGTCGACCACTGACTGGACTTGTTCTGAACTACGTTAGTTAGTCATTGGTTAGGGGGCCAATAACTAACTAATTATTACTGTTGTTAAAAACAGTTCATCACTTAAATTGAATTGTCATTGTCAGTATAGTTTTCAGAATAGTCGTCAGTATAGTCACAGTAATTAGAATATTTATTGTCGGTGAGCTAAAAAGCAATTGTCGACATAATTGTAAAAGGAAGAAAACAGATGGTTTTAACTCCTCCTGAAACCTATTAAAAAGCATTTCTGGTGATTTAATTGTTTATATTACCCTTACTGGCACTTTTATAAAAAAGGGCCCCCATTTTTTTCTAATATACTTTCGGAAAACCGAATACATACTTCTTTTTATATAAAAGTGTGATATTCCTTTGTCCTAAAGCATATTAGACTGAATATTCCTTTGTCTTAATACATAGGTAGTTAGACTAAGGAATATCTCCTGTATATTTTCTATACAATTTTTTTATTATTAAATTTTTTTATTTTTACCACTTCAGTTTGAAAATAAAGGACAAAAAATTATGATGTAAAAATATGGACAATGTTAAACCAATAATGTAATAATATTAAGAGGTTTAAATTTGACACAATGCATTTTAAATCGATAAATATCACAGACATTATTACTCTAACTAAAATCCCGTCTTGTACATTGTCTCTAAGTAGGTAATAGATAGTGTTGATGAAAATAGATAGTTATTAATAACTAGCTTTTTCAGAACCGTTTAAATATATATGAAGAGGAGAATGGAATTCACTTAGTTGAGAATTTTGAAGTAGGCAACACGAAAATGGAAAATAGCACAGGTAACATGCTAATAACCTTTACACAATGTGTTATAGCGCTGAGTTGGTTGGCTCTGCATTTCCCTTGTGACCGCTCGCGGGACTCTGTAGTCTACGGAAATGTATTTATGAACAAACAGTCCTTTCTCACCGCATAACATCAATTTTGCAACAATGAATTTAGTTCTATATCCCCTTAGGTAGCCATGAAGTGCTGGACACACAGCGAGCGTAAACCCTTTTTATATACGGTGTTACATTTCTGGTTTAATTCCTCATGCATAAGCATAAGCATGATTATGTAGTTTATAACCTTTTTGGACCTTCTATTTATAGACCTTAAATAACCCATTTGATATGATATTCCTAAGTATCCAAATTTATTTATAGTTTGAAAGTGCAAGCTTTTATGGTTATTAAGTACCATTACTTTATCGATATTAACATATGGATATTCATATTGATTATCGAAGTATAACGAATGCATTCTGGGAACCATCCTACGTATATGAGAAAGTAATACAAGTTTATGAACTAAAAGTTATAAATTATGCTCTTTCTAATTACCCATATTTACGTATTACGGATTATTTAAATAAGTTTAACTCACTAATATTTTTTAACTTTTGAGTACATACGTATTAGAATCTTAATTTGTTTATTTTAATTAAATACTTATTTTATGTCAAAGAATATTTAAATGTGGACTGATACTTGCTTAAAACTTTTTTTCACTTCATCGTTTATCACAACTAAAATATTAAACATGTTATGAGTGTTGCAGTTACTATCGTTTGTTAGGCTTGATCAACTTGTGAATAGGAAGTCGTCCAGTGACTATACCCCTTTCTGGATTACTTAGAGGATTGATTACAAATAAATAAATAATAATGATAAATGTTGATAGAGGTGACATTAGATACTAATTAATTAAGTATATAAACTAAATAATGTGTAATATTAAATACTACTGCCACCAAAAGTTCCCGGACTCTTAGTGTAACTCTTCTAACTACTGTAGTACATCGATTTGCCGCTAGGTTTCGGTACTTCTCTTCGTGGAGAAGTACTACTAGTACTTCTCCCAAACCCCTCCTATCGTTTTCAGATTTTTTGGAGTTTTTTTTGTCTTGCCAGTGAGGTGATATCTGTGTTACTGTTAGTTGTGTTCTGCGATAGGGGAATGAGCGATATGAAAGAGCAACGCTCCGAGGAAGGAATTTTTTTTTTCGGTTCGTACCCGTACACCCATGACTCCGTCACCCGTAATGATGGAAGGAAGGAAGTTTTCATTATTTTCAGGACATGTTTTCAGTTCTTGGGAAATGAGAACACGATATTGCTTTTGAACATGTGTCAACAGACGGGTAAAAAAGTTTGCAGCAATTCTGCACATCCCAAGTTCATCCGCAAAAATTCTTTGGACAGTGCCATAGGACATTCCAACTTTATTACAGATGTCATGAATTGATTGTCTTCGGTCTCGGAGAATTGTTTCATGCACAGTTTGGATGTTTTGGTCGTTGACTCCAGTTGAAGGGCGCCCAGAGCGCTCGTCGTCTTCCACACTCGTCTTTCCATTCTTGAGCCACTTAAACTATTCAAAGGCTTGGGTTTTTATCCATGACTTCATCACCAAATGCTTCTCGAAGCATTTGGTGAGTTTCAGTCGCCGTTTTCCAGAACTTGAAACAAAATTTGCTGTGCAAATGCGTTGCTCTTTCAAATCGCTCATTACGCTATCGCAGAACACAACTAACAGTAACATAGATATCACCTCACTGACAAGACAAAACCAAAAAATCTGAAAACGATAGGAGGGGTTTGGGAGAAGTACTAGTACCGAAACCTAGCGGCAAATCGATGTACTACAGTAGTTAGAAGAGTTACACACTGAGTCCGGGAACTTTTGGGTAGCACCACGTATATGTACATAAATTTAAGGAAATGTGTTGTGTGTATTAATTTCGGTAATTGAAGGAATGTATTGACTGTGTACCTGCAATTCCTCGTAACCCTCAAAATCGAGATTTCTTTTATTGCATTTTTTAATAGATATTAATGTCTACCTATGTGCAAAAGCTGGTTAGCCCTAAGCAATTATTTTTTATAGAAATTATTGTAATACTATTGTGTACAAACAACCTCATAAACGAAAAGGTTTCAAATGCTCGTAACCCCCATGCATTATAAGTGTTTAACTAGTTGTAGGATATGCTTAAGTGTTTCAGTAAAATTAACTAAAATCAAATTAAATATAAAGAAAATATAAAATAAACTTTTTTAAAATAGCGTTTTTTGTTTCTCCTGGAAAATTAGTTTTTGGGGTTACAAGGTTTTGCAGGTAGACAGCCGGTATGATATTTACTGTTGTTACTTTCTCATATACATATAAAGAGAAATTATTGTGATAGCGCGAAAATTTGGGTTTGAGATTTTGATGGATTTACACGTTTTGAGGTACCCTGAATCCAAAAAAGTGGTTCTTAAAAAATGTCTGTCTGTCGTCTGTGCAGACGTCTGGAGCCTAAACTACTGGGCCGATTAGAACGAAATTTGGCATAAATGTTCAGAAAAATCATACCCCGAGGCGAAATCGAGAAATTAATTTTAACTCAAAATTTGAGGGCGCTACCCCCCAAAACTCTGAAAAAACATGAAAAAAAAAATTGATTTCTGGAAAATGGTTCCGACGATTTTGATCAAACAATTCTAAAATGTAGTCAATTTAAATACGAATCTAACGGTATAAGCCGTTTTCCCGGGAAAAATCTAGTTCCTGAGAAAATTGCTTAAAATGTGGATGGAGAGAGCCCGGGTTCGATTCCCCGCCCGGGAGAAGTTATTTTTATAATAATTTTTGATGAAAATTTTCATTTTCAAAAACTTGGCTGTATCAGGCCTTGATTATGAATAAAAAATTACCTTTTCCTTTTTTTTTTTTTTTTTTTTTTTTGGAGAAAGAATAATCTACTATTTGAGTAACCTTTCACATAGTAGTTTAAGAGTTACTCTCACTCGAATTTTTTCATCTTTAAACAAATTGTAAGAAGAAGACAATTTTCACTGCATCTATCCTCCAACAGAATATCATAGTCTCCGATTATTTTGCTTCTGAGTCACCGATTTATTTTTTCTTCCGAGATTACCGGAGGTAACGGAAGCTGTGTGATCTTTCTGGAGAACGAAAATTTGTTATCTTCGAATTCTAAAACTCTATGACTGATATAATTCTTTTCAGACATCAAAGAAAGTTTTTGTCTCGTGTCTGTTGGCCTATCTGTTTTCCACCAATTTTTTGAACCAACATATTATCTTAAAATCTGATCGGCTGATTTAAATGATTTTTTATATATATATATTTTTTAAAGATGGGTCATAAAGAGGCCATTTTTGGTACCATATAAGTTTCAACCATGCGCTCAAATACATACATTTATTTGCACCTATATCTTTAAAAGTACTTATCCCATTTTTAAGAGATTTGGATTACGAAAGTAGCTCACAGATGGACCTATGTTATTTTCATCATCTACGCTCTTTAAATTTTGATAAATTTAGATAATCTTAAAATACAAGGAAGGATAACATGAAATAAATTAGACAACAATGATTTGTGAAAGCAAAATATTATGTAAGTACGTTTAAGATAGCGAAGAAGCTCTGTGCCATGATAAATTGTAAAATAATTTTCAACAGGAAGGTTTTAAAACTTAAGTTTGGGTATGTGACAAGATTCTTATAGCGATAATAAAGTAATATTAGGACATTAAACTTGCATGGGAAAAATCTCAACAGTTTAAAAGTAAGTTTAAAACTTTCTGCCTACTTTTTCTTGAAAAGTGTATTTAGCACTGAAGTCGTTTTAAATTAAATGTAACATGTGAGGCATGCGTACTTAATTAACTGTGCTCTTAGAGTTTTAAGACAAACTTCTTTATCAAGATAAAGATAAAGTGTATACATTTTCTGAAAATTAATGTTTTAGTTTTGTTAAAATTTTCTATAACTTTATTCATTTACTAAGCCTGGGGCTATCTGCTGGTGGCTTTCGACAAATCATCTGAAATATAGAGGGCGGAGAAGGTTCAAACTCATACCTATGACCTATCTATCATCCAAATATCATTAAATCTCTCGGGTACTTTTTTAAGAAATGTTGGTTCACAAAAATTAAATGACAGACAATCACTAATTTCGAATTTTTATATTTCGAATTTTGGAATTTTTGAGTTGGGAGACATAAAAAATTTTCCTTGTTGTGAAAGATACTGTACGGTACGATCTTTAAGCAGGTATGCTCAGTAGCTAAACTACACCTACACTAGTACAAGGGTTTGCAATCATTCTTTTTAACTTTCATTATATAAAGAGAAAGTATTGTGATGGCGCGAAAATTCGATTTTGATGGATTTACACGTTTTGAGGTCCCCTGAGTCCAATAAAGCGGTTTTTTTTTTTTAAAAAAAAATGTCTGTCTGTCGTCTTGTCTGCGTAGACGCCTGGAGCCTAAACTTCTAGGCCGATTTTGACGAAATTTGGCATACATTTAAAAAAAAATCATACCTCGAGGCGAAATTGAGGAATAAATTTTAACTCCAAGTTTGGAGGTGCTACCCCCCAAAAAATCTGAAAAAAACATGAAAAAATGTTATTTCTTGAAAACGATTCCGAAGATTTTGATTCTAAGATGTAGTCCATTTAAATTCGAATCTTACGATATAAGCCGTTTTCTAGGGAAAAATCTATTTCTTGAGAAAATAGCTTTAAACGTGGAGGGAGAGAGAGAAGTTATTTTTATGGTATATTTTGATAAATTGTTCAATAATAATTAAATGTACCAATATATGGAAAACACTGGGCCGGCTTCGATTCTCCGCCGAGAAATCGAATTTTTTTTATGATAAATTTCGATGAAATATTCAATAATAATTAAATGTAGCTATTAATAAGATTAATAAATGGAAAAAACTGGATTAATTAATTATGAACTTGTATATGAGAAAGTTTGTCAGAGTTGTCTCGGATCGATTTTTTATAGTTTAATTCGATTTTAAGAAATTGTTTAACAATATATTGCTCTCAGGACAACCATTAGTAAGAAGAGCTTATAGTCTTTAAAAGATATCTTATTTCTGTTTTCCCAATGTGAAGGTGGTAGCACCTTGGTGGGTGGTTTTATTTTCTGTGTGGGTGCTAAGTCTATAAGGCGAGGCGTGGAAAGTTCTAATCCTAAAGAGTAGAAATATAGGCGTCAGATGCTAAAAACACTATACGTTTTTAATAATAAATAAACAAGGTTAGAATAACTTGATTAAAGTTATTTAATAGCAGTAGTTAATAAACACTTTATTTGTAGAATAAAAATAAAACAACAATAGTTAACTTGAGAAATAAAAGCGTTGATGGAGGTCTTCTTAATAAATAAAAATAAACTGTTTCTTAACGGAAGATAATACTTGTTTATTTATCAAAGCAGCTTTCGACTTTTATAAAGCCATCATCAGTGCCGATTTCTGTAGAATAGAGATTCACTATAATGAATCTCTTCTGGGCTATATACTTATAGCCCAGTATATAGTGGGCTATATACTTATAGCCCACTATATACTTTTAAAGAAAGTATATAGTGGGCGAGTCATACGATGTAGGAGACTAACGTTAGACTCCGTAACAATAGTTAATACTTAATAAGTTAATACTACTAGTTTTATCGTTTAGTGGCATATTTTACCTAAAGAGCTACAGAAGTTACAAAAAGTCGAGTTATAAGAGGCAGTAACAGGTAGATAGATCTCTAATTACTAATTTCTAAAGAAGTCTTAGGTTTGCAGATATTAATTAGCCCTTTGGTCCCACATTAGAGTCAACCGTGTGCGCGCCCATTTGTTTCTCTTCGGCATATCCACAATCATACATAGACATTCTAAATCCGGTTTCCACCCTAATTCCTTCAAGTGTTAAATTGTTAGAATTTTGATCGCATTCATCTCGAAAACGGTTTTAGTTAAAAAAAATGAAAAGGACTATTTTTGTTAGAAATTTAATGTAGAACAAATTTTTACTTAATTACAATTCGCATAAAGGTAATACTTTACGAGATATTTGTGAAAAACTCAAAATTGGCCCCTAAATCCCTCAATAGTAAGGGGGGCTCACCCCCCACCTTCGGGGATTTTTAGTATGTTAGACTGTAGGGTCTTCCGATCATTTTAAGCTTTTTTCCAGAACTATATGATTTAATGTTCTTTTTCCTAATTTGACTGGACTATATGTATTTATGGAGTATATCCTTAAATAGTAAAAATATATAGTTTTTGAACAGGGCATTCAATAAATAAGTTTCCTTTTGTTGCCAGTTTATAATCTATGCAGCAAATCAAATATTGCAATACCTTTTTTTACGATTTGCTAACTTTGATAGTTAGTAAATCATAATGCTGCTCAGTCTACTAGTTATTTCACGCCTTTCATGTCATAAGTAACATNAATGACATAATCTCATACGGTTCCTTTGCAGGACCCAGTTGTGACAAAAAACCAATATCTCGACTGTTTCTGGTTTTATTCTTTTTACAAGTAACACATTGGTTGCAGAAATCTTTCACTAGCATGTCCATGTCTTTGAAATAATAAAAAGGTCCCATCTTTGCTATTATATGATTAACTCCAATGTGTCCATAGTGAGTGTGGATTTTCTTTATTAGTTTTAAACCAAAATATTTAGATACAAAAATACGTTCTCTATTTCTGAGTTTCTTATAAAGGAGCTCACCTTTTTTATAGGTTGTCTTATCAGATGACAGTTCATCTCGATTATTTTCTTGTTCCCGCTTAAGATCTTCAAGTGTAACTAAATTAACAATTTGAAGTACGTCNTAAATCATAATGCTGCTCAGTCTACTAGTTATTTCACGCCTTTCATGTCATAAGTAACATGAATTCGTGTACAGAACTTTTTAATTAGAAATTAACTGAAGAAAAAAATGACTAGTTTCGAGTGGAAAAATTTTCTTTTAATAATAATCATCCAAATAATACTTAGCCTATCTTTGTTATATCAATCAATAAATAATTAATCAAAGTTTTTTTAGTCTTTCTATAGCCACGCAAGGTTTATGAACTGATAATGTTTTTTTTTTAACTAAGCTTTTTATGCAATAAAAGTTTTTTCAACCTTTTTACACTTTAACATATTATATGTAATGTCTAACATCTATGTATTATATGTATTATATATATCTGTGTGTGGGAGGTAAAGGGCACTATGTGCCAAATTTAATTTTTTCTACTTATTTTACCTCCCCAACATGTTGGTTCATAGTGACTTTTCTAACTAGCTAAATCCGTGAGATTTAGTTTTAGGACATCATATACTTGTACCTCTAAAAAAGGGGGGAAATATGAATAGGAAACTGTTAAAACCTCAATTTCGTGAAAAATGGAGATAGTGCCCTTTACCTCCCATACACAGAAATGTAAAAAATAAATCAATAAATTCTTCTCAGCTTTTTTGTTTTATCTATTTGTTGGTAAAACCATTGGATACATTTGTATAAATACAATGATATGTATCATTAAGGATTGGAAAGTTTTTCCTCGTCCAAAAAAAAAAAACTTCCCAAAGTGATACACATGTTACCTACTATTTTTGTAAAATCTAAAAACGTTAAAGGGCGCTTTAAATCCCTAAACATATGATTTAATGATTTATTAAGTTTATTTAATATTGAGCGAGAAATGTGCTTACTAAACGGGGACTAGATATCGTTAACAGAGGAAAATGGTTTTCTAGTATAGCTTAGTTGGTCTGAGCACTGCAACGGAAATATAGAGGCCCGTGGTTCGAGTCCCTGTGCTGGAGTCTATTTTTCTCTGTCTATTTCCCATTGTTAATAATAATTATAATTTGATTTAATTTTAAATGTGCTTATTAACAACAATTACTNATATATAATGTGTAAATCTTGAGGTTCAGTTGGAATAACTGTAGACCAATTTATCCTTTAAAAAGAAAATATATTTATTATATTTTGACAATTTAACATAAATAAACAAATTATATTATAAATAATAATTAATAAAGTTAACCGTAGTAAAATGATAATTCAAGAAGTCTTACCTTTAAAAAGAAAAATCGGTTTTTACAGTCTTTTTATACATATTTTATAAAACAACTTTAAAAGGAAACAATGAAAAAATATAAATTAGTTTAACACCTTATGAAATGTTTATAACCTACCATATATGTAACCCTTTATATTAATGAAATCTCAGGTAAGACAGTGTTGACAAAAAGAAAACAAAAAGAAACAAACTATGAAAAATAAGGAAAACAAAAGGGAGTTATTCACTTTTACATCCACCCCCCCTCGGTAAGGCAAAAGCTTGCTACTATGTACAATATCAGCTTGGGACCTACGAATTTTGTTTCTTATCTCATAAATTGTTGAAGACACCCGGCGTAATATTTCAAATGGTCCTGATCGTATAGGATCTAATTTGTTCCGGTTTAAACGATTACCTGTTTCAAATCCCCTGCTTTGAAATCACGTTCTTTCATCTTCTGGTCAAATCTTGCTTTATTAGTAAAATGATGTCTTTGCGAATTCTCAAATGCAAGTATTCTATCTTGAAATAAATCGTCTGGTTTATTTAAAGTTGGAGGAACTATTGAAGATTGATTTCCAGAAAGTAAATAGAGTGGTGAGAATTTCGTCACACTGTGTGTAGTTCGGTTGTATTCCTCTGTGCACTCTGTAGCAATCGTGGACCATGGACGCTTCGGTTGCTCGTAGATCTTGCAGCGGATACGATTGACTAAGGTTTGATTTAGACGTTCGTTCAGGCCGTTTGAGAAAGGGCAATCTATTGCTGTAAAAATTAATGTCACACCATAGCGACGAATAAAAGTTTTAAATTCTCTTGAATTGATTCCTGCATATTGATCTGCAAGGAGAATCTTAATACTATTCTTTTCAAGTATAGGGCGCAGAAAACTAATTAGATCTTTAGCTTTTTGGCCTTTGGAAGGATGGGTAAATGCAAACCGTGTGAAATGATCTGCTAAAAGATGGAGGTAACGTTTAGGAGATCTATTTCCTGCGAAACCACCGATTGTATCCAATGACATAATCTCATACGGTTCCTTTGCAGGACCCAGTTGTGACAAAAAACCAATATCTCGACTTTTTCTGGTTTTATTCTTTTTACAAGTAACACATTGGTTGCAGAAATCTTTCACTAGCATGTCCATGTCTTTGAAATAATAAAAAGGTCTCATCTTTGCTATTATATGATTAACTCCAATGTGTCCATAGTGAGTGTGGATTTTCTTTATTAGTTTTAAACCAAAATCTTTGGATACAAAAATACGTTCTCTATTTCTGAGTTTCTTATAAAGGAGCTCACCTTTTTTATAGGTTGTCTTATCAAAAGACAGTTCATCTCGATTATTTTCTTGTTCCCGCTTAAGATCTTCAAGTGTAACTAAATTAACAATTTGAAGTACGTCATCTATATTTTCAAAACTTTCTAAAACAGGATTTCTAGACAGGGCATCTGCTTCTTGATTTGTCTTTCCTGGTGAATATCTTATGGTGAAGTCATATTGAGATAGATAGTATACTAAGTCCCCTAGCTCCTCATCAGTTCTAGCTTTGACTTTTAGATTTTCTAATGGCTTGTGATCTGAAACTACTTGGAACTTGTGCCCTAATAACCAGTACTGCCAATAGCATAGTGCTTCTTTTATCGCTAGACATTCAAGATAAATAGCTTTCTTCTTTGCCTGGGATGGAGTGAACTTCTTGGAAAAATATGCCACTGGATGTAACTCACCATCATCTTGAATCTGTTTCAAAACTGCTCCAACACCGAGAGTACTAGCATCTGTAAAAAGAATTGTCTTCTTTTGCGGATCGAAAACTGACAAGATTGGACTCTGGCATAAATATTCTTTTATTCTTGTAAACGTTGTATCGCATTCATCTGTCCACCGAAACTCCGTATCATTCCGTAGAAGATTATGAAGTGGTTCTAGTCTTCTTGTATAATCCGGAATGTACTTATGATAGAAATTTATTTTTCCTAAAAATTGACGAATATTTTTCTTGTTTTGCGGTTTTGGGAAATCTCTAATTGATTTTAGGTTATCATGATGTGGTCTAACTGAATTGTATCCTAATATATGACCTAAGTATTTTACCGAGAACTGAGCGAAATTGCATTTTCATAAGTTTAATTTGAATCCTTCTAATTTAATTGCAGCTAGCACTTTTTCAATGTGATTTAAATGTTCATGAAAGTTCATAGAAAATACCAAGATGTCATCTATGTAATTTACACAAAAATTCTGAAGATTGTGACGACGTATTGTGTTAGCTAAAACCCGTTGAAATATTGACGGTGAAATTTTTAGTCCATAAGGTAGTCTCTTCCACTGGTAATGGCCCGTCTGTGTAACAAAAGCAGTCTTATAGCGATCTTTTTCCTTAACAGTTATAGACCAGAAAGCTGAACTAATATCAAAAACCGAATACCATTTACAGTTTCGTGTATTAAGTATTGTATCTTCAATTCTTGGAAACGGTTGTGATTCTGGAACTAAAATTTTATTGAGATCACGGAAATCTATGCATAATCGTGACCTTCTACCATCTTCTTTTTTGTACGCTAAAGTTACGGGAGCTGCAAAGGGCGATTCAGATTCTTCTATTAATCCTTTTTCGAGTAAATTGGTTATTTGGTTCTCTATTTCTTTGTTATCTGGTATTGAGCATCTATAAGGCTTTTTTGAAATATATTTATTTTCCAAAAGTTTAATGTGAGCTTCATAATTTTCGACTTGACCAACATCGTACTTGTGTTTCGCAAAAACAGCTAAATTTTTATTTATCAAGGCCGATATTTCCTTCTTTTTATCTTGATCTAGATGATTCAATTTAACTGAAAATCCCTTCGTTTCTTCTTCATAAAAATTAAATTGAGCTCTCTCTTCTTCTTTAAATTTAATTACTTTTTCTACATTATTATTATTAACTCGTTGGTGAATATTAAGTTGATCATCTTGTAGTAAACGAAATTTCTGAATAGCATCTAATCCTAATAATACATCATATGAAAAATTATCATTCTTAATAATATGAAGTTCTATTTCTTCTTCTATTTTATGAATCTTCATTGGCAATTTTATCTTATTATAACTCTTTTGCACACCACTAATTGTCTTAAATGTTTGTTCGTTCATTATTAACTTATCTTTAATATCTTCTACAATCTTTGAATTTATCAGTGTTATATTAGATCCACTGTCATAAATCCCTGTCACTTTATTGTTGTTAACTATAACATTTAATCGAAGTAGTGGTGTGTCAGTTCGTTTTTTGTCTGTTTCTGATCTTCAACAGGTCCGTTATTATCTGCTATATTTACATGTTTTCCTCCAGTATTGCCTTTCTTATTTCTGCAATATTCTATTGGATGAAAACGTCCTGGGAATCCTTGAGATTCGCATATACTGCATGGTCTTTTGATCGTAGGTCTTATGTTTTTATTTTCATAGGGACGAGTAATTGTCTTCGTATGAATATCTGGAAAGATAACTTCATTTTTCTTAAGTCTTGGATATACTTGAGTGTATCTACGTAGTTGATTCATAAGTTGTTCCGTTGTGATGATCGCTTCCTTGTCTAAACGATCTCGAATGTGCAATGGAAGCCCCACCACGATATGATTTATTCGAGATCGATCAGACATTTTCGGTTCTGTTTCAAGCAGTAACCTTTCCTTCTTTAACGCGTAATCTAATATCGACCCATTAATAAACTTAAAAGTGTAAGCATAGTGAACAGCACGCCAACTTTTGTCACTATACGTTTCTAAAAAAGATTCTCGCCAACTTTTCCACTCTCCTTGTACTACCAGTTTAAGCAATGTTGAACTGTACCATTCAGAGGCATTTTCTTCTAGAAACAGGCGTAAAACTTGTATTTTATGCTCATCAAGGGTCACTTCGTGTCTAATACATTCTTTCTCAAACATATCAAACCACTCAAATGCATTTTCTTTTCCCTGAAATTTATTTACAATAAACCTTTTGTGAATTTCAGACATATTACTTTGATTCTTTTCTTTACCATCCAGTCTTGCAGTCAGTTTCTCAATTATTTTTACTAACTCTGCTTCACTTTCAGTTGTTTTCGGTCTCTCTTTGTCGGCAAATGGAATTATTTCAGATAACTCTTCTAAATAATAATTTTTAAAAACAAAATTAAAATCTTCGTCGAAGTACAAAGGTACTACTGAATCTGGTAACCTAACAGTTATATTTCGATATTGGCCTTTTTTTGTTAACGATTTGCACGCATTTTTAACCGTACCGATACTAAATAACTCGTGTTCTTCAACTTTTTGACTGTCAGATGGGAAAACATAAGTAGTTTTCTCTGAAATCAATCGAATTGTTTTAACTAAAGTTATTAAGTAATTATTTTCTTCACTTACTTCGAAATGCAAACGTACTTGTAGTGTTGGTTTCATCGTGTTTCTTGACAAAAAACCGATTTATAATGTGTAAATCTTGATGTTCAGTTGGAATAACTGTAGACCGATTTATCCTTTAAAAAGAAAATATATTTTTTATATTTTGACAAATTAACATAAATAAACAAATTATATTATAAATAATAATTAATAAAGTTAACCGTAGTAAAATGATAATTCAAGAAGTCTTACCTTTAAAAAGAAAAATCGGTTTTTACAGTCTTTTTATACATATTTCATAAGACATATCTTTAAAAGGAAACAATTAAAAAATATAAATTAGTTTAACACCTTATGCAATATTTATAACCTGCCATATATGTAACCCTTTATATTAATTAAATCTGAGGTAAGACAGTGTTGACAAAAAGAAAACAAAAATAAACAAACTATTAAAAAATAAGGAAAACAAAAGGGAGTTATTCACTTTTACATCTCCCCCCCTCGGTAAGGCAAAAGCTTGCTACTATGTACAATATCAGGTTGGGACCTACGAAATTTGTTTTTTATCTCATAAATTGTTGAAGACACCCGGCGTATTATTTCAAATGGTCCTGATCGTATAGGATCTAATTTGTTCCGGTTCAAACGATTACCTGTTTCGACATATACCAAATCCCCTGCTTTGAAATCATGTTCTTTCTTCTTCTGGTCAAATCTTGCTTTATTAGTAAAATGATGTCTTTGCGAATTCTCAAATGCAAGTATNTGTACCTATTTATTTTTTGTTAGCTTAAAAAATTAAATTTTCAAAATCTAACATTGCTATTCCTTTGCCAGAATGGCTTCTGTCTTACATCGAAATATAGATTGAATTACACCTGTCATCTAAATCAAGATTTAATATTCGAACAATACAAGTTGTTAAGAAAGATAACGGATGATTCCCCCCCCCCTCAAATTTTTGCTCTGATAATTGGGGCGTAAGTGCATATTCGAGGGCGTCTTGTGATGTAGTACGGTAACTTAAATATATGGGGAATATATGGGGTTGCAGTGCGCATACATTTGACCGTTTATGGAGCTGTTTGATGCGTTTGTGCAAACGTTATATGTTTAACTTGTATGGGCCTAAATTTGCCCGGGATCAGGTTTGCGCAAAATGTTTGATTCGTGTATGGGGGGGTCTTTAGATTAGAAAGCCATTATAACATATTATATTCGTCAAAAGGTGTCTCTGTTGACTCGGAGATTGCAGGTGTGACAGACTGGGATCAGGAGGACGTAGTGTTTTCGGACCAAGTCCGAGTATAGTCCCCATTCTTTCTCAATTTCAGATTTGTTTAATTCTCGCCCCTTGTAGTCTGTCTTCCGTTTATTTCTTTATTATTTCCAACGCTTAAATATTTTGATTACTCCCATTAATTATCTCTCATCTTTTCGTAAACTTTAATACATTTAAGTTTTATTCTGTTTAACTTTGATTTTACTTTGTTGAGCCAACTTGCTCGAATTTCGATCGGCCATCTTCCCACCTCCGGGTGATTTTTATTCTAAGTCCTGCTTCTCGAGCCTTATAGCTAGATTAATTTAATTACAGTTTAGTTCAATTTTAAGTAAAGCCCTCTCGGGTTATGTCCTTTGTTGTGGTGTAGCTGAAGGTCCCAGGAATATAACTAATTGTATAACCTAATTAGAATCTTTTCCTCTTCGTAGTCCAGGTATGCTAGGCCACGTTTTTCTCTGGACGTGACTCGGAATTATATAAACCTTGTTAAGCAATATTCACACCATTTTACCTTGAATATCAAAATTTCGAAATTTAGTAATAAAATATAAAATGTTAAAATGAGGATGCGTCTTACATTCGAGGTGCGTCTTATAAATTGATCTTGTATAGTGTAAGATATCTAATAACCTTTTTCCTACAATCTTCTCTTTCAAGAGTTTAATACTGAGTTTAATTCAAATTCTCTTAATTTTGCCGGGATATCATTGCCTGGTCCTCCTATTTAATCAACTTTAACGTGTTCAATTTCTGATGAGATTATAGGTAAAAGGGAATTTATTGTACCTATTTATTTTTTGTTAGCTTAAAAAATTAAATTTTCAAAATCTAACATTGCTATTCCTTTGCCAGAATGGCTTCTGTCTTACATCGAAATATAGATTGAATTACACCTGTCATCTAAATCAAGATTTAATATTCGAACAATACAAGTTGTTAAGAAAGATAACGGATGATTCCCCCCCCCCTCAAATTTTTGCTCTGATAATTGGGGCGTAAGTGCATATTCGAGGGCGTCTTATGATGTAGTACGGTAACTTAAATATATGGGGAATATATGGGGTTGCAGTGCGCATACATTTGACCGTTTATGGAGCTGTTTGATGCGTTTGTGCAAACGTTATATGTTTAACTTGTATGGGCCTAAATTTGCCCGGGATCAGGTTTGCGCAAAATGTTTGATTCGTGTATGGGGGGGTCTTTAGATTAGAGAGCCATTATAACATATTATATTCGTCAAAAGGTGTCTCTGTTGACTCGGAGATTGCAGGTGTGACAGACTGGGATCAGGAGGACGTAGTGTTTTCGGACCAAGTCCGAGTATAGTCCCCATTCTTTCTCAATTTCAGATTTGTTTAATTCTCGCCCCTTGTAGTCTGTCTTCCGTTTATTTCTTTATTATTTCCAACGCTTAAATATTTTGATTACTCCCATTAATTATCTCTCATCTTTTCGTAAACTTTAATACATTTAAGTTTTATTCTGTTTAACTTTGATTTTACTTTGTTGAGCCAACTTGCTCGAATTTCGATCGGCCATCTTCCCACCTCCGGGTGATTTTTATTCTAAGTCCTGGTTCTCGAGCCTTATAGCTAGTTTAATTTAAGTACAGTTTAGTTCAATTTTAAGTAAAGCCCTCTCGGGTTATGTCCTTTGTTGTGTTGTAGCTGAAGGTCCCAGGATCTGAGTTGTAGCTGAAGTTATCTTGCCGTATTTTACATTGTTTTTTATTCATACCCGTATATATGCTCTACTTTTTTTTTTTAATAAGCTTGGTAGAACATCATAACCTGTGACGCATTTATCGTACAGGTAAGCTTATGNAAACTGATAAAAACTACTAATTTGCCAACTTCACCCCCCCTCCCCGCCAAACCCGACGCTTAAAATGGTGTAACTTTTTACCAAACAATATGGGGGCTATCTAGAACAATTTGGAGTTGGAGGGAAACTTTTACTTTGGATGTTAGGGTTAGGCCGTTTTTCGGACTAATTGCACCGTACTAGGTGTTTATTTGAATTATTTTTTTTATTATTTCTTTTATTATATTATAATTTAAGTTTATGTAGCGTTCAATTGACTGTGATGATTCTCGTGGTAGGATAAATTCGTATTCAGGTTGTAACCTTTAGTTGCCTCAGTGTGGAAGATCTTTGTTAGGAAACCACATGGGTGTTCACTAATCAAGAGCAAGTTTCCTTTATCACGTATTTTTATATTCATACTTCGTTGTTTTACTTAGCAAATAACTAACTATTAACCTTACGTCTCGGTGAATAGGGACACTTGCCGCACTCTTCTGTATAACGGGTTTAGTTCAGGTTAGGGGAGTTATCTCCTCCGGTATTAAGGCTCTACCGCTCTTTGAGGTTAGATAAATCATTAAAATGAAAATTTTATTGGTTCTAAGCAAGATTCCTTATCCTAAAGATTCCTAACCTAAAATATCTATTTTATTGTATTTCAATTTTTTTTGTGTTGTAGCTGAAGGTCCCAGGATCTGAGTTGTAGCTGAAGTTATCTTGCCGTATTTTACATTGTTTTTTATTCATACCCGTATATATGCTCTACTTTTTTTTTTTAATAAGCTTGGTAGAACATCATAACCTGTGACGCATTTATCGTACAGGTAAGCTTATGTATTGAGTTTAGAGCTATGTCTTATCTTTAGTGTTGATGTGAATTTTGCCTAGTTTTACAAATGGGGCCTGAAAGTTCTTCAAAGAGTACTTAACCTCTTTCGATGAAAGGAGGTTTCACACCAGACGATCCTTAAAGCTAACTCTACTGTCTCATTATTATGACATTATTTAATTTATTAAAATCATTTGAGCACTAGCTTTTCATGATGAAACCCACAAGACTTTCATATTAAGTGAAATCTCGGTTTCTCATTGTCATGTGCGCACGCTTGATTTCCTTTTCATTCATTTAAATCTACATTGCCTTTTCCGTTTCTTTCATATACGTACTAAAATCTCACAAGATCAAAGATATGTCCTACAATATTACAGTTGTCAACTAAGCCGCGCTATGTAGAAGCTCAAGTAGGCTTAACTGTTATTTATTTAGGGTTACAGTCCTAAGTGAGACCCTCAGGTACATTAAACTTATGTAATGAAACATTTTACACTTTCAAATATATCAACCAACAAAAATAATAGAACCTGTTGCTATTTTTCAAAAATTATTGATTTCCCGGTTATTTCAACCCACTTTTGCATAGAAACCATTTGACTTACAAGAAAATGGTTAAGTAATAATATATATATATATATAATATTATATTCGTCAAAAGGTGTCTCTGTTGACTCGGAGATTGCAGGTGTGACAGACTGGGATCAGGAGGACGTAGTGTTTTCGGACCAAGTCCGAGTATAGTCCCCATTCTTTCTCAATTTCAGATTTGTTTANCCCCCCCCCCCAGCTGATAGATATGTTAGATCGCAAAAATTTAATGGCAGACAGACAAGGGACCAATAATGTTTCCTGTTTTCTGAAACGGACATCTTTCTTGGAATTTTAAAACTGAAGACAAAAAAAAATCGTTCTTACCTTCGAAAAGCTCAGAAGCAATATTTTATTTATAGATTCTTTTCTCGAATAATTTATAATTTTAATAATATCGAATAATTTATTCTAAACTATTTCTTTTATCAGATTTTTTGTAGTGTAAACTTTCATTCTCATATCTAAAGCTGCATCGTTATTGTACTGCGGTCGCTATTTTTATGTTTATTTTATTTAAACTTGGTTTCGGCAATAGGTTTGGTCATATCGCCTGGTTTAGATTTTCTCGTAAAAGCGACGTAGTGCAGTCACATCTTGTTTTGATGGAAACTCCTTAAAGTATGAGTCTCCCCCTTGTATATTTTCGGTGGATAGCTTGCTATCGAAAGTCCTTTATTGGCTGGAAGGATCCCTCTTAAAAAGGAATTGTCTTATTAAGGAGCTGGAGCCGGCGCCAAACCGACTCCGTGCAAGACTAATCAATTGTTGTTTTCTCGTCTTTTCTTCGTAGTGTTTTTAAACAGAACTATTAAAAGGGAATTTTTTCGACTAGAACCTAAAATTTAAACATTATTGTAGAACATAGATATTTTTGATAAATTACTGGTTTTAATCCAAATATCACTTCCCATATAACATGTATATACAATATACAGAGAGAATATTTTTATGGGGTGAAAATTTGATTTTGAGATTTATATGTTTCAAGGCCCTTTTAGACCAGCAACATTTGTAATAAATTAAGATAATTGAAACTTTACTTTGATCAAAACAAAATGTACTTTTTCCATGTTATGTTTAATTGTTCAAGTACTCAACTGTATTTATATGGACTTTACTTACATAATTAACGTAGAAGAACCTATGCTATGGGAAAAATATACTAAGACATTCTTTAAGAAAAATGTATTCTTTAAAAAGTCTTTTAATCTCATTTCCTTTGAATAAAGTACTCATGAACATTCTATTTCCTTATTCCACATTACATGGTTTGAAATGCCGCGAAACGTTGACTGAATTTATCTGGCGTGGAAAAAGTAAAATTATCTTTTTATATCAAGTCTTTGAAACGAGTGGAGTCTCTTGAGCATTTTAGTCACGGCTTGGAAATAGAAAACTCCTTTAAAGTCACGTTAAATCTTGACTTCACAGTGAAAACCAAGGATTTTTTAAAGGTAAAATCATTTCACTATTAAACCGGAGATTAGATTTTACCTTTCTTGTTAATCGCTTTTAAAGTGAGTTAGAAATGTTCCATTAATCTGACAAGTAGACTGCTTTTGAGGACAATAGAACTGATTTCTTTCTCTCTGTATTCTTTTGTAAAACCACTATTTTTGTATACAATATTATTTATTTATTTCATCTTTATGGCAAATTAAATTTTTATGAAGCATTTGAAACTGATTACAAAATCTGTAATCAGTTAATGTGAATATCAAATTTAAAAAAATACGAACATCGTCCTCCATTATTTTATCATTTTATTTTACCATGGATGTTATTTGCAATTTAACCCAAATACACTATATCATTTTCATTGTTGAAGAATACCAGTTTTTATTTTTATTTCTTCATTTCATTCTGAACTTCATTTAATCATATTGTGCCATTTTAATCCTTCTACTAACAACTAAACATAACTATGTTATTAACTTAGTCTATTTTACTCGAATACTGTTTATGAAATAAATAATGTGAAATTACTTAAAAGTTTATTTTTATTGCTCCATTAAACCTGTTTATAATTTATTATTAACTAATTTAACAAAGTTTATATTTCGAGTTAATTTAGAAATAAATAAAATGTTTTCGTTTAAAAAAAAAACCGTTTTCGTATTTTACTTTTTAAAACTCACATAGTTAAGAGCCAAGAAACTTAATTTTTAACACTTTTTCATAGTTGTTTAACGTTTCCTTTTTGTGCCAGTTTTCTTCAAGTGAAAGTCTGTTTTTTTTAAAAAAAGAATTCTTATATAAGTGAGTTTATTATCTGTAAGTTAACCGGACGGAAGGAGGTAAGGAATAGAGTGAGAGATTGCAGCCTTAGCGAAACTTTCAGCTAAAATCACTTTAACCCTCGCGTCTTGCAGCCTCCAAGAACTCTATTTCTCTCAGATTTTTACTTCACCTTTCTCTGTCTTTCAAGGCTTCAAACTTTTAAAAAAAAAAATCGAATGATAAAAGTAAAAGAAGGAAATTTCCTAAACTTAGAGCACTGTTAGCTTCAATTTCCTGAGGTTTCCCGAATAGGTTTTTTTTTTTTTTTTTTTTTTTTGTAAACTATACCTCAATCCTCGTGTTTCTGAGCTTTTAATGTTTTAACCTTTTTTTATTTCCGCTGTTTCCCCTTCTCATTGTTGAATTCTCTTGGGAGTCATTTAGTCGACGAGTTCTGCCTTTATTCCTTGTTTTATAAACCCACCCACTTAGTTTTTAAACTATTCCATTTCTTTTTAGTTGAGCATTTACTTCTCTATCTAACCAATATAGGCTCATATTTTTTTTCATTTGAAATTACAAATTAATTACTCGATGACCATTAAGTAATAGTACGTTACGCGTCGAGTATGGAAAGTAGCATTTTGCATGCGAGTGTGGTGTTTACACCCGAGCGATAGCGAGGGTAGTAAAACCACACGAGCAATGCGAAATGCCGTTTTCGCACGAGTTGCGTACCGTAGTTTATCTACGATTGTTAGATTTTAATAATAAATGCAGAAAAAATAATAAACTTCCTGTATGTAAGCTCGTATTTCTCTTTTGATAAATATGACATCAATTCGTTAGTTGTATTTTGTGCCGAATTAATTATTTTGGAAGGCGTATTATTCTCCTCATATTCTTCATAATCACTTAAATCACTCATTGATTTTCACAAAAAACTCTATGCAAACA
>KZ651822.1:282691-296350 GCA_001010745.2 Gerris buenoi
AAGAAAAAGTTATTTTTTCATGTTTTTTGGCTATAACTCAAATTCCAACAAAAATGTTTGGTGGCAAACCTCAGATTCGTAATCAGCACCCCAAAAAACATGAAGGAGCAAAAAATCATAAATACTCCAGAATTTGTTTTAAAACACTCCTTTTTAGCACCTAATGACTGGACTAATAATATAAATTAAGGTTTTGAGATAAGATATATACACTCTTTAATGATTAAATTTATGCGATAAGACATATATACCTACATATTCTAATAATAATAGCAATAAACATAAAACATTGTATAAATCACTAAATAAATAAAATAATTATACACATAATACACCAAACTAGACAAAATACTTATTACTCATAAAAATGGATCAAACTATATTAATCGAGCTAATTACAAGTATGAAGGACGAACTAAAAAATGTAAAGGAAGAAATAACAAATGAGATTAGAATGGCAACCAAAGAAATGAAACTACAGATTACAACCATAAATCAACAACAGATTAACAACAATAAATGAATAGAACAACAACAGAAAAGAATATCTTTCTTAGAAAGAGAAACCCGAAAAAATAATCTCATTATCTACGTAGTTAAAGAAGAAAAGCCGGAAAGTTATGAACAGCTAGAACGAAAAATCATATTATTATTGAAAGAACAGCTAAATATCATACTTGATGAATTCGACATAGATTTTGTTACAAGGCAGGGACATCCGCAAAATGAAAATAGGCCCGTTTGCATCAAGTTAACTAGATACAAGAAGAGATTAGAAATCATGTTAAATAAGAAACACCTCAAAAACAGCGATATCTGCATTAAGGAAGATTTTCCCCCAAATGTCAGAGAAACTAGGCGCAATCTTTGGAAAGATCTTGAGCAAGCTAGAAATGAGGGTAAATTTGCAATAATCAAATACGATAAGCTAATAATAAAAGAAAATATCCCAAGGAATGATCATTACTAAAATTGGCCAAACAAAAGAATATTAGAATCCCCTGGCGATGATAGTATAACAACTCTTAAAGAAGCAACAGAGCAACAGTTAAGAAAAAAATTCAATCCTACGAACTCTATCCAAACAAAACTCTCGAATTTTTTGATAACAGCCAGGCAAAAGATGTGAGTCCAAATAACACTGGCGAATGCAGCGGGCAAACTCCAATAAAAAATAACCCATAGCAACTAAAAAAGAAGAAAACCCTAATCTCCAAATTAAAAAATAATAAAGATGATAAAAAAGAAACCAATATTTTTACTTACAACTGCCGGACATTGAGAGACGATTACAGAGTTATGGAACTTATTGAAGAAGTAAAAAAGAAAGAGTGGGATATTGTAGACCTGTGTGAAGTGAGAAGGGACTCTGAACAGCTACTTAATTTACCAGATGCAATGGAATTGTACCTTAATGGAAATGGAGATAAAGGCGGTACCGGATTTCTAATAAATTTGAAAACTGCAAAAAATATAAAAAGTTATAAATCTTACACCCACAGAGTGTCCAAATTAATTTGGAAACTAGAAAAAAACCAAGGAGGAAACTGAATTAAAGTTATACAAGTGTACTCACCGACAAGCGATGCAAAAGAAGAGGAAGTAAACGATTTTTATAACAATTTACAAGTAGCCCTGGAGGAAGATAGATGTTCTACCACAATAGTAATGGGAGATTTTAATAGCAAAGTAGGCAAAGGGAAAGAAGGTAAAGTAGTAGGAGACCATGGACTAGGAGATAGAAATAATGCTGGAAATAGACTTGTAGAATTTGCTGAATCCTACTCATTATACATACTTAATAGTTTTTTCCCTAAAATTGATAATAAAAAATGGACGTGGCTGAGTCCTGACGGAAAAACAAAAAATCAAATAGATTTTATACTATCCAATAAAAAAATCTGTTTACTGATGTCGAAACAGATGAAAGGAAGCGATCATATCGCACTAAAAGCTAGACTAAAAGTAAAAATCACTAGGAAAAATTGGAGAAAAAAGAGGAGTATAACAAACGTGAAATTCAACGAAGTGGAGCTAAATATTTTCGAAGAAGGTCTAAAAGATAATTTAAAGCAAATTGTCAAAGATGGAGATATGGATGAAATTAATATCAATGTCGTTAAATGCATAAAAACAGTTGCAGATTCGATATTAGATAAACAAAAAAAATTGAAAATAAGTCTCTTCCAAAAGAGATCAGGAAGCTAGTCTATAAACGAAGAAAACTAAAAAGAACCAAAAGAAAAAACATAGAATTTACAAATATCTCTAAGCTGATAAGAATTAAAATTAAGGAATGGAGTGCGGAGGGAAAAACAGATGAACTTAAAAAGGCTATTGAAAATAACGAAAGCGTTAAAAAAAAAAACGGAACTCACAGAAAATTTGAAAGGGAGTAAGCAATGCTATGAGGGATGAAAATGATCAAAAAAAGAAGAGAGATGTTGGAGATGGGAAAGATAACATAGTAACTGACAAGGAGGGTGTACTAAAGATTATACAAAATTTCTTTGGTAATCTTTACAGAGAAAACGGAAATGACGAAACCTCGGAAGTAAAGGAAAGGAAAAACTATCAGGAACCAAGTGATCAAGTGCCGATAATATTAAAAGAAGAAGTAAGGAACGTAATCAGAAAATTAAAAAACGGCAAAGCAGGAGGGCTAGATGGTATTACCAATGAGCATATAAAAGCTGGTGGAGAATCACTAATATACTTTCTGGTAGAGTTTTTCAATAAATGTCTTCTTTTAGGAACAGTTCCAAAACAGTGGCTACAGTCGAAATTACTATTATTATTTAAAAAAGGTGACCGTTTGAAAATTAACAATTACAGACCTATATGTTTGCTTCCAACTATCTACAAAACATTCATGTCAATTATTAACAATAGAATAGAAAGAAAAATCAATGAAAGTATCAGCGTAGATCAAGCCGGGTTCCGAAAAGGTTTTTCGACTTTGGACAACATTTTTGCCTTAAAACAACTACTAAAAGTATCACACCAATACAAACTACCTATAGTCATAGGATTTATCGATTTTGAGAAGGCATTTGACTCGTTAAAAACCTCGGAAATAATAAAAACAATCAAACGCGTTGAAATCGAATACAGCTATATAAAGATTATTAAGCATATTTATGACGGAGCATCTCTATCAATAGAACACCGAGGATGTAAAGCTGAAGTCTTGGTTAAGAGAGGGACAAGACAAGGGGACCTCATCTCGGCAAACATCTTCATAGCTGTTCTCGAGACGGCATGCAAAAACCTTAATTGGGACGGCTACGGAGTCAACATAAATGGGAAACATTTTAATATCATGAAATTCGCAGATGATTTAGTACTAATAGGGAAAAATAAAGAAGAAATCAAGATAATGATAAATGACCTTAATAAAGAAGTTTATAAAATTGTGTTAAAAATGAACATTAAAAAAACAAAAATAATGTCAGCATATTATGAAGGCGGCGAAGGAATCAACCTGGAGGAAACAGGGTACATCGAAAAAGTTTCAGAATATATATATATTTAGGCCAGCTAATAAGTGAAAAAGCCGAGGAAGAAAAGGAAGTGAGGAGAAGAATAGCACTTGGTTGGGCTAGTTATAATAAATACAGACAGCTTTTCAGATCAGATGTACCTATGCAGTACAAGTCCAAACTATGGGTGAAATGTGTCCTACCGGTTCTCATCTACGGCGTGGAAACTTGGGTCATGACAAAACAGGTCGTACAGAAGATGAGAGTAACCCAGAGAAGCATGGAACGAAGCATGCTTAAGATCACAAGGAAAGAAAGAAAAACCAACGACTGGGTGAGGAAAGAGACTGGCTTAGAGGATATTGGAAAAATAATGCTGGAAAGGAAATGGGGCTGGGCCGGCCATCTAGCAAGAAGAAATGATGGAAGATGGTCGACAACCTTGATCCAGTGGTACCCCAGAGAGTTAAAAAAGTGCTGCGGTGAAGAAACCTGGCAAAGAGTAGCAAGAGAAAGGTCAGAATGGGAACGCATGAAACATGTATACACCCAGGTTTGGCTGTATAAAATATAACACTTTCTCAAAAATTAGTTTAAAAAATTGGTGGATAATATTAGCAATAATAATAATAATAATATAAATAAAAGAAACAAATAAAATTATAATGTCTAGTAATAATAATAATAATAAATAATAAAGATAAATGTGTGAACCTTTGTATATTATGTATAGTAAATCTATAAATGGATCTAGTTAATAATACCTAAATTTTTAATGATGTAAATAATATATATTATGTATTTCATTTAGAGTTACCTAATTTGTTTACTGTCTCACATGAAGTTTAGTTATTGATTAGTTTTTATAGTTGTTTTAACTTTTCTTGTTAAAAATTTTATTTATTGTTCTTATGTTATAAATGTTTGTTTATGTTATGAGTAATGTTATAAAGTTATGTGATTACAATTATTAGGTTAGATCATTTTAAAAACAAATTCTAATCATATTAAAACTGGTTTTTGTAACCATTGATGTAGTATACATATTACATATACAATAATTTATTTAAAATGTGTAACTTCAAGCCTTATGGCGCCACGGCATCTAGCCGATTTGTTATGTTGTTATGTAGGATAGTTCAATAAGCATGTCTGTAATTTATCAAAAATGTTTAACAATAAATGGCATTCTAATTCTAATTCTAATTCTAATAAGCATAAAAAAAATGTAAAAGTTTATAAACCTGTTAGTCATTTGATTCCATCAGTGCAGGTGTAATTTTCCCCCCTTTTCTGCCCTAATATACTAATTGCGAATAGTCATATAGGCATCTGCAGAAACCTTTGGAAAATAAATACCCTTGTGATAATATAAATAAATAATACCTTAGTGTTGCTGTTAGGGTTGCTGATTGAGACAAATGAATCCACCAACTTAAGATGATCCGAGATTTTTTGGTACAGCAAAGTACTTAGTTTCGTGTTCAGTGTTGTAGGGGTTGAAAACTCGAGTCGGGCTGAACAATATGAGCCAATTGCCTCCTCTCCTTTCTGATACTTTAATGTTGTATACTCCTTTTAGATACTTTAATGTTGTATACTCCTTTCTGATACTTTTTATTTATTTATATTATTTATGGACTTTTCTTAGTGTTATTTTTTACCTGATTATTACCTTAATGACTGTTCTGAGGTCCGAACAAGGTTATCTGACTCTAGCTTAGGATCCTTGTAAAAAAGCGTTTACAATGAGATATATTTGTAAGCAAGGGTTTTTTCTAATAACTATAAATTTACTGTTCATTGTATCTACTGTCATCTTGCTATTACGATCGTAATAACAACTTTAAGGAGCTTAAGAATAGTGATATTTAGAAAATAACCTCATACCATAATATCTATAAAATTCCTATACATTTTTCATTTAATCCATAATTTTTATATTGCATAGTACATACATAGTTTAGCCTTTTTTATACTTTTTGAATTTTTTATTTTTCATATTTACTATGTATCATAACGTGGGAGTGTAATGGAGCATTCTATCCCTCTAATTCCTTCTTGCCTTATAATATGATATCGAGTTAACGGCCTGGCTTCACAGATAAGCCCTTAGAAACGAATATTAACCTCCACCCTTCTCCCTTCATGCCAACCTATCTTCCATATCTTAACCATCTCCTTTTACCCTACATGTTCTAAATCTATACTCTCAGCCTTTTTATATATTCACTAGTTTTTTTTTTTTTTTTTTTTTTTTTTTTTTTTTTTTTTTTTTTTTTTTTTTTTTTNATCATCACCATCATCGGATTTTATCGTATTGTACCTAGTGAATTTATGCTATTCGTATTGAAAATCATTTAAGATGACCACACATAAACCTTAAGTTGTTAATATTAAAATGGCAACACAGCAATTTTATTTTTGGAAACGATTAGATTTACTTTTTTATTTAATTTAGAAAACTCATCTCTTGCAGATCTGTTCACTGGCAGCATTTTCTCCATAAACTATACATTTATTTCCATAAATACAGGCCCCAATTCGTAAATGGGCTAAGTGGGTTATAGCCTAGGGTGCTAGATTTTGGGGGGCGCAAAATTTTCGAAGACAAATTTTTTAATGCATAAAACAAGTTTTATATATTATTGTTTTCCACTCTCAAGTCAAATGTCAAAAATTAAATATCAATATCAAGAGAAAACAGTAATTTTAATTAATAGTAAATTGGCTACTGCTAAGATAAAAGGGTACAAGTTATTTAACTTTTTTTCAAATATTATTTTTTAGGGTTTCGTTGGTAAAACAAAAAAAAGAAACCCTTATAGTTTCGTTCTTGTGTCTGTCTGTCACTCTGTACGGTTCCAATAACTTTTGAACCAAAAGAGATAAAAACATGAAACTCTCCAGTATTAAAGATCGTTTTGACGCGGACACAAGAAAATATAGCGAACTCAAGATCATTTTAAAAACAAATTCTAATCATATTAAAACTGGTTTTTGTAACCATTGATGTAGTATACATATTACATATACAATTTATTTAAAATGTGTAACTTCAAGCCTTATGGCGCCACGGCATCTAGCCGATTTGTTATCAGTTGTTATATAGTATAGTTCAATAAGCATGTCTGTAATTTATCAAAAATGTTGACACCAAGGGATGTGCCACGTAAGTGTGACATATAGGAACTGTTCCAACATCAGACATTACGTCATAAAGATGTTGGCTCGGCATAACGCCATGTCCTGCATCGTTTCGTACCAATTCATATCGTTGCCCCTTTTATTATTCTTAGCCTTATTAGTTAGTTATTATTAGTCAAAATAAATATTTAAAAAATGGAATACGGAATTTTTCACGGGTCGCATACTTTATGAGAAGAAAATGTCTCTCTTTAAAAACCTAAAATATTGTTGCCTTACGAATAGTTTTAACGAGATATATCGAAGTAGTTTCATTGGGGTTTACAATAAAAAAGCATATTTAAAGGTGTTTAATTATAACAATGATTCAAAAGTTATAGCTAAAAACTACTTTTAAATTGCCGCCATCTTGATGGTCCGATTATACTGATTAACGAACTCGTCATATTATGTCATATTTCTTAAATTGCTTACGGGCTCTTTGTGCATGGTGAAAGCACATACTTGGCCAATTTATATTTTCAAATACATAAAAGCATTAATTTGTTAAAGTATTAAGCGTGTGTAGACAGTTGAAATTTGACCAGAGGACTTGAGTTGAATAAAATATAACACTTTCTCAAAAATTAGTTTAAAAATTGGTGGATAATATTAGCAATAATAATAACAATAATATAAATAAAAGAAACAAATNGAAATCGTGCTTCCGCTGTTACTAAAAATATAGAAAAATATGCAAAAATGATATCGGTCTGCTGGGCCATAGAAAAAATAAGATTAGCAATTTGATCTGATTTACTGGATATCCAAGATGGCGGATAATTCATCATCAGTTTTTAGCGCCATTTTGTCAAAAAACATAAAATCGTTGAGTAGATTACATAAATGTATAACACTTCTTGTTAACGTTTAATTTAGGCGCCATTTTGTCAAAAAAAAATTCTCTTCCCCCCCCCCTCCTTACTGTTTGTTTTTGTACACAATACCAACGAAACCCTTTTTACGTGAGACTTAACGCCTTACCAATTTATTTTATTAGTATACGTTTATTAAAACACAAAATAAAAAAATAAAATACAATATTAATTCAACGTACAAAATAACCTTGGCCATTGACCTTTAGGTAAGTTTCGTTCTTTAAAAAAATTATTATCCTTTAACAATAATAAAAATAAATAACTAAATAAAATTAATGAAATATGTAAACCTTATACAGTAATTTCATACTTTATAATGTAGTAATATAAGTAAAAAAAATAATTAAAATGAAAATTGAATTAAAATCAATAGAGAGTACTAAAAAGAAAATTGATCTATATTATCTTAAAAAATTGTTGATTTTCAGCTACTTTAACTATAAACATATTTTAATTTTCTTTGAAGTGCTATTTTTAATAATGACAATGAAAGTGATGAAAAAAAAAAAAAAAAGGGGGGAGAAATAAAAAAAAAAAGATTAAAAAAGAATATAAAGAATGTCTTTATAGATAAGTAAAAGGGTGTTAATAGTACCTTATATTAATAACGAACACACAGGTAAAAAGTAAAAATAAGACTAGCTATAAAAAACAAGAAAACATATTACAACTTTTTTCACACGCAAGAGGTATTCAATGTGTAAAACAAAACAAAAAAAAATAAAAATAAAAATAATGATAAATCGGGTAATTAAAAAATTAATCTAACAAATAAAAGGTGCTTTATGGATCATTGACATTGTGGCTCTGTAATTCAAGCAGCATTCGTGTTACTTACTAGAGCTCCCCAGTCAGTTCCATTTAACAAGTAATTAACAAATCTAGTGCTTCCTCCGAATTTAATTTGGGTTTTCCGAGATGCTGATTTCTTAGCTGGCTGAGGCTGGAGCATTTGGCTAGAAATTGATGAAGATTCTTTGTGCAGGGTCCACGGTTTATAACTTAGATCAAACTTGTCTGCTCTTAACTTTACTATACATCTAGCAGCCCTAAATCTTTGGGTGTCAAGATAGTGGTCCTGAGGGTTGAAGAAGAGATGTCGATACAGTTGGTGGCTTGTACTCTCTTCTAGACGCAATTTGGATCGAGACGTCTCTCCAACAGCCATCGCACATAACAAATCTGATAAATCTCCCCAGTTTGCCACTGGGTCGACAACAACATGTAACATAAAATGGACCATTCCTTATACCACGAACATTTATTTTTTATTATAGAGAGGGCCAATCGACTGGGAAGCCTAGAGTTGTCCATGTCAAACAAAACTCTCTTAATATATTGGACATGTAGCCTATATGTGTATTGGTGGTTGGTGTATAGTATTTAGGTTGGTCTCGTAAAGTAGAAAGTAATTGGGAGTGTGTTGAGGAAGACCAAACAGTTTCTTAAGGAAGAAATGCTGCAGTTTTTCTACGTCGTCGTCGTATTCGGATCGCGACACAGTATGAAACACTTTGACTCTAGTCTTAAAAATGAAGTTTTTACCTGACCACTAAATTCCTCCCAACATTATCCAGGACTAATTTAGCTCTGGATAATTTCCCATTTAGATGTTTTGGCTTCGTATTAAGGGTTGAAGTGAGCAAAATACCTAAATAACAGTACTCTTCGCCTATTTCTATCGGCTTATCCTGGTAGTTTTTAGCACTTTTCCTTTCTGCACAGTTTCCCACCGTGATGTTTAAATATGACGATTTTGGATTTATCTAGGTTTACCACTAGGCCCCATTTCCTACAGTAAGCTTCTAAGTTCCGAATCATACGTCTAAGAGTTATGTTGTTATCACTTATGATCACAATATCGTCACAATAAGCCAACATTTTGATTGTTACGCCTTCCACTTTTATACCCCCATCAAGTTCGTCGTAAATATCTTTTAAGAATAAACAAAATAATAGAGAGCTAATCATACATCCTTGCTTGACTCTCATAGTAACGTCGAATTCACGTGTGAGGCCTTCTTGCGTCCATACAGATGCAGTGGTGCCTTTAAATAGAGCTTTAATTATTGTTAACATTTTCGTTGTGACACCGATATTAAATAAGAAGAGAGCTTCCCTATCAATTCGATCCAATGCAGCTCAGAAATCGACGAAAAACGCGTAAACTTTTTTATTTGTCTTCTTTTGGCACCATTGAAGTTGAATAATACTGATAAGAGAAAATACAAGATCTAAGGTTGAATATCCCTTACGAAATTCTAGAATTTAGAAAATAAAATTTTTCATCGCAAAATTGTTACTAATCGCCTTTTGCTTTTTCTATAGAGAACACATTGTGAGCTTGTGTTTGTCGGAAGCATTGCGACCGTTCTGTAGAAGAAAATTTTTCATATCTCTGAATTTAAAAATTTCAAGACAACCCATTGCCATTTTTGGTCCTAACAATGTTCAACCTTAACCTTCTACGCCCGCTTTTTTTTTTTTTTTTTTTTTAATAAACCCAAAAAATGTTTATTTACAGCTTTTATTAAATATTTTGTAATACCTAAATTAAATATTGCTAAATTGATAGTTTGCAAAAAAACAAAACTATTTAGACAAAAATAGAAGTCTGTTAATTAGTGTGGCATATAGCTTCCTCGCGTTCAATCGCGTATTTTACTTTTCTTTTATTTTACGACTCATTATTGACATAAATTAATATGACACCATCTTTTGGTTAATTATGACCTACCACCCAAATTTCATTAAAATCAGACGTGTGATTTTTAAGAGATGTGTTAAATCGCATATTTTTTTAGACACATTGTTTTAGAGAACATTTTTGAGAGACTGAAAGACCAACAGGACAGAAAGACAAACACGGGACCTAAAATATTTCCCTGGGTGTGATACGTTTGTGTGTATGAAGAAGAGAAAGCATTGATTGCAGAAGATTTAAATTTATATGGGACCTACGATAAACTAATTTAACCTCCGAATTTCATTCGCCAAATGTATAGTTCTATAGGATATGTTGGTTAGCATAAGACAGGCAGATCAGAGACCAAGAATATTCCCTGATTTGTGAAAAAAAAATCTGTCATGAAATTTTTGAATTCGAAAAAAAACACTCGTTCTTAAGAATGATCACAATTCTTCCATCCATTGCCGTCGAAAAGCTCGGAGGTAAAATGATTTTACCTCGATATGAAGTAATGGAATCAATATTAACTGGAAATGAAACAGTTAATATCGTTCGTATTTAATAATTGTATAATAAAACATTATAATTTGCCGAATTGGTTATAGAAGTTATATACAGGGTGATCCAAAAGTTCGGAAACGGCTTAATATCTCCGTTAATATTTGAGATATCAAATTGCGGTTTGTTGCTATCTTCATCATGCATAAAAAACTACCTTTTTTGATGGGTACCCATTTTCCCGCCATTTTGGTTGCCGCCATATTGCATTCAACTTTAAAATTTCAAATTGGAACCCCTGTACTGTGATACATATTTGGAAAGACATTGAAAAAAGAAAACATTTGCCGCAAACCAGAGCTTTTTATCTTTCCCTGTTTCAAAATAGCGGCCTGTTAAAATTACAAAATTGACATTTTCAACACTTGATAGCTGCTAAAATAAGGCTTTAAGAGAAAAAAAAATGAGAGTAAAAGTGTCCTATTTTAAACTCAAAAATTCAAAATTGGTTTAAAAAAATATTTTAGTTACATTTTCGGTTGCGAATAAAATGACTAAGTGCATTGCTATAGCAACCAAATAAAAATAAAAATTTAAAAAATAGACCGTTAAACTTTCATCTTTTGCCCTAAAATAAGACTAATTTACTCCTGCATTTTTTCTCCTAAAACCTTTACTTTGACCGTAATTAAAACGTCAAAAAGGACAATTTTCTAATTTAAACAGGCCGCCATTTTGAAACGACGAAAGATAAAAAGCTCTGGTTTGCGGCCAATGTTTTCATTTTTCAAGGCCTTTCCAAATATGCATCACACTATGGGGGTTCCGATTTGAAATTTTAAAGCTGAACCAATATGGCGGCAACCCAAATGGCGGGAAAATGGGTACCCATCAAAAAAGCAAGTTTTTTTATGCATGATGAAGATAGCAACAAACCGCAGTGTGATATCTCAAATATTAACGGAGATATTAAGCCGTTTCCGAACTTTTGGATTACCCTGTATATTATTTAATATTACTTATACATAATGTATACACTTATGTGTAATATTAAAATGTTAGTATGTGTAATGTTAGTAATATTAAATAATAAATTTAACTTAGAACCAAAATTTACATGTTTTATTTGATCGAAGATGGGGCATGACGCATATGAATTATATTGTTATGTAAGTTTTTGGCTTATAATTTCTGAATATGGCGGAGAGAGAGACAGCTAAATCCCACCCCCCCTCCCCCTTCCCTTTGTTTAAGATGTTCCCTTTTGTTTTTTATTTTAAGTTGAAGGTAGACACAGATGCCAAGAACAAATAGAATTATTAAGGCCGAGAATTTTAAGAAAATGTAAGGCGAGGAAAACTTATTCCGCTTCTAAGGAAATACTTGACTGATGACTCGCAACGTGTCTTTATGTCACTTTGTGTTCTTCTGGCTCCTTCCCTGTCCTTTTAGAAACTCGATGACGTCATGCTAGTCCCTGGAACTACACTTCATATCTGCCCTGTATATAAGGTCCAGAAAACATGGCCCCGTCTTAATGCCCTAATCCTTAATGTCCGGGACAGCTCGCCCGGCTAAAACCTTACCCTTAGTCTTCCCCACTGTAAAATGTCACTTTGATAAATAACCTGACACAGAGAAGAAGAAAGAGAGGCTGGCAGTTAGCCAGTACATTTAACTCCAATACCAATATGGATTCTCCTGCTTCCTTTCTTTCTCTTAACACAGTAATTGTGGTATAACTATTCTAACGCCCGTTTTCTTGCATTGAAAAGTACAGTAAAATTAACTTAAGAATTAATATAGACGTTGTCAACAACTCGCTGTTGTTTTCTTTATAGTATCTCCACCACATTGTTTTTAACTGCTGTGTTCCACATCATTGACTAAAAGCATTTAAAAATAATCGTGTGGCACAAAGCTTGCTGACGTCCTATTATTGGACGAATGGTCAAATGGGAATTTAAATTGTGGTTGTTTAGTCTTTAGTCCTGTTTTGATTCCCATAGTGAATATCTCATTCTACTAATTGCGCACGGATGGTTATAATTTTATTAAAGTACTAACAATGTTCTAATTGTGTCGCATCATCCAAATTTCAAACAAATTGGACAATTAGTGTCTATGATAAAGTGGTTCGCACAAATTTTTAACGTTAGACACAGGGGTGCCCAAAGGGGGGGGGGGGATTTTGAAAAATTTGGGGATTTTTTTAAATCTACATATAAATACAATTTATTGAGGCGAGCGTAAGCGAGCTTCTTACATTCAATGAAATATGCATCTTGGATGTCTGTCTGTGTGTAACGTTTACGTGTCCGACGATAACTTGAGTAATAGTTAACCGATTTAGTTGAAATTTGGTATACATGTTCCTCTTACGAATACTCAGGCTAAGTTCGTTGGACAGCATGACACGTCCAAGAGTTCGCGCGCAATGCTCGCGTAAACGTGAGCTTCAAATTTAAAATTGGAATTTCAGAACGGTAAAAAATTCGATCATCACCTATTCGATGAGACAAGCATTTTTTTTTCAAATAACATTTTTTTAGTAAAACCAACAACGACACCGCTATGATTTAATAAAGATCACTAAAACTATTAAAGCGGTCCTAAACGTTTAAAATAGAGAAAACAACTTTTTTACCGATATCTTACGTTCTAACGTAACGATTTTAATAAAACTTCATATACATCGTCTAAAGTACGATTGAAACAAGTACAGAAAATTTCAACTTGATACAAGCAGTAGTATTTGAGTAATGAAGTGATACATTTTATAATAATTGAAAAGATGTGTGGTTAGAGGAATAGTAAGAATACGGGGTGGTTCCCTTACTACTAGCCGCTGTACTACTACTATACCTATTATCTATCAACTCATCGTGATTCATGATTATCTATTTTTTTCGTGCCCCCCCCCCCC
>KZ651822.1:300441-338853 GCA_001010745.2 Gerris buenoi
TTTTTTTTTTTTTTTTTTTTTTTTTTTTTTTAAATTTTGAGTGGGGTATTAAATTAAAGTTATTGAAGAGTATATTACAAATATAATAACACTTGTGGGTAGTGTTTAATTTCGCAAGCCATTTTGTCAAAATACATAAAAATATTGCGCGCCCCCTCACCTATACTGATTTCATGTTCACGATACCAACGAAACCCTTTTTACGTGAGACTTCACGCAAAACCAATTTATTTCCTTAAAAATTAAGTTAGATCTTACATTTCTTACACCTACGAGCAAGACTAAACATATTGTAAAATTTCAAATTTATGCAGCATAGGAAAGACGTATAGTCAGTTCAGTTGACGTATAGGAAATAAAGGTGAACGAAGTTTATTTGGAGTCTATGTTTTCCTACTGGTTTTCCAGCAGTGTCACGGGTTTCTTTTTAATTCGGCCCCGTGTGACTGAGTCAGTGAAGTGTAAGCAGTGTCTATGTTGCTGCCTGATTTTCAAAGAGCTAACCGGAGTGGAGTTTCGCTTTTGTGTTAGAGAATGGCGGCCTTTACTCTAGGGAGGGCGTCAAGCTCCTATCCTACGCTTCTCGATAATTCCCCTTCCTTCGTATCTGGCAATTAGAATATTCCCTAGAAAGCGACATCTATTGAAATGAACCAGAATAATAGGTATGTTTGGCTTTAAGACATCTTTGCGCCATTCCGTAGTCTCTTGAATCTAATTAGAAATACCTTTGCTAATTTAAGTGAATACCATCTTGTGAACGAATGTCCTTCAGATACATTGTATTTATGTATTAATGCGATCGACCTTTCATCACATACATTTAAAGGATTATTAAGTACCAACTCATTGCATAAACTTGAGATAATTACAAAAATAAAGATGTATTAATACAATTTAATGTATTATTACAGCTAATGAAGGCTCGCGTAGTAAACGAATAAAAAATATTATAGAATTGGTACATAATTGGAACGAAGTTCCTTATGGCACGTTTTAGAGCCCGGGAGTAATCCGACAAAAATGACGCAAATCAACGTCACAAAATATCCGTCACAAAATCATCGTCACGCAAAATCCGTCACGAAATCTACCGATGACGATAACTTGAGTTAAAGACCACCAAATTATTTGAAATTTGGTAAACATGTTCATTTTACCAATGCCCAGGCTGAGTTTGTTGGAAAACGTTATCCGCCCAAGCGTTCACGCGCAACGCTCACGTAAACGTAAGCTTAAAAAAGATGAGGAAAAAATGTTATTATGAAAGCCTGTTCCTTGACTTGTTTTGTTTATTTTTGCTATATATGTCAAGATGTCACTTGGTTTTGTAAATATAATCACGGTCTTGTTAAAAGTAAAATTGATCTGTGCTGGCGCTTATTTCAATATATTAGGTATATTATTATAATAAAAATTCATATGAATTAGTATTAATTAATATGAACTAATATTAATTAATGATTAATAACCAGCTGATTTTCTTAAGATACATTATTTGAACCCTATAACTCAACATTTTGATATTATCTGACGCAGACTTTTTTCCGATTTTCCAGTCTTACGCGTCAAAGTTTTAGGGTTCAAATAATAAAAGAACGCCCAAAAACCAAATAAAATCACAAAGGAAAACGGTGTCAGACTTGGCCTAAACAAGCTATACAAGAGGTTTGGAAAGAATATGTATAATTGACTTATTTACCTATGGGCACCCTGAATATTGTACTAACGGAGTTAAGGCAAAATAATTATAAGAAAGCTTTTTATTATCTTTAAAGTGAGCGTCTTTCAATAAAAAATGTATTGTATATTGAGAAAAATTGAAGAAAACAAGTTAATAATCATGAATTTATAGTTAAAGCAGATGGTTGAAGATATGAAATAGAACTGTACCTGTACCCTCAGACTCCGTCGGCATATTACTCCAATTAAATATTATAATAAAAAATATAAATCATTAACACACAAAACCTTTGGCTTGTATCAGGTTGAAATTTTTCATGCCTGTTTCAATTATACTATAGGTGATGTATACAAAGTTTTATTTAAATCGTTACGTTAGAACTTAAAATATCTGTAAAAACGTTGTTTTCTCTGTTTTAAAGGATCAGGTCCGCTTTAATAAATTTAGCGATCTTTATCACTTCAAAGCAGCGTCGGTGTTCGTTTTAATAAAAAAAATACGTGTGGTGTCGCGGGACACCCGGTAGGAACGAAGTTCTATACATTTTTCATTAAATATAAATTATAAAATCACTCTGCTAAGTACGTATATATTGCCAACTATTTATAAATGGCTGAGTTAGAAAAGAGACAAAATTAAAAGTAACTAACTGTTTGTACCTAGCAAGAGTTAAAGCAAAATTAAAAGAAAATCATTATTTGTATCATTAAAGCTAGCGTCTTACTATAAATAAATATTGAATATAAGAAAAAAGTTGATCATGAGTTTATAGTTAAAGAGTGTGTTTGTTAAAGAGTGTTCCATTGAAATAGGACTGTTTTCTACCTACCCAGACAAAACCAAGTGACATTTTTGACATATATCATAAATAAACAAAGCAAGTCAAGTAACAGAGTTCCATAATAACATTTTTTCCCGTCTTTTTGAAGCTTACGTTTACGCGAGCGTTGCGCGTGAACGCTTGGGTGGATAATGTTTTCCAACGAAGTCAGCCTGGGCATTGGTAAAATGAACCTGTGTACCGAATTTCAGCTAACTCGGTGATCTTTTACTCAAGTTATCGTCATCGGTAGATTTCGTGACGGATTTTGCGTGACGGTGATTTTGTGATGGTTGTTTTGTGACGGTGATTTTGGTCGTTTTTTCGGATTCACTCCCGGGCTCCAGAACGTGCCATAAGGAACTTCGTTCCAAAAATTATTTAAAAAAGTTGTCTGTCTCATTGAATAGACGAAGTAAGAATTTTATCCCGTCCTAAAATTCGAATTTTAAATTTGAAGCTTACATTTACGCGAGCAATGCGCGTGAACGCTTGGGCGGATAACGTTGTTAAACGAACTCAGCATGGCATCGGTAAAATGAACATGTGTATCAAATTTCAACTCGGCCATCTTTTACTCAAGTTATGTTCATCGATAGATTTCGTGACGCTTGGATTTGTGACTGTGACTGTGATTATGGTCGTTTTTTTCGGATTCACTCCCGGGCCATAAGGAACTTCGCTCCAAAAAGTAGAAAATCCGGAGTTTTTCTCTTGGATCTTGACGGCACTTCATAACAGAGGTTAACGGAAATCGACGTGCTTGCCCGCAAGCGACTGGAAAAAATATTGGTCTCTTCGGAAGGCTCTCCAGTAGTCCGAGCGCCCTCCACCGCTCCGTTCGCGCTAAAGAAATTCTGTCCTACTACTTTTTGATCCTACCCTGTATCATATCTATTTAATAAAAAACGGACTCTTTTCCCTCTCTCATGGCATATAAGAGCGGTTATTCCTTTTACCAACACTGATGATGGCCGGAAGACTGAAAACTAGTTTTGTGGAATATAAATTTGTTTTGTGAAGAGCCTTTCCGTTTTGCATTATTCTATTGTTGTCTTACTTTCTATTAACCTCTCTAGTCATGATAATGAAGTGGTACCACAAAATATCAATTAAAACAATTAATCATTTATAATTAGTATAAAAGTTATTGGTTAGATATATGTACATAACTTCAAATAATAAAATATAAAATTATGGGTTTTCTTCTAGTTATTAATTCTCTGTTCTTTAAAGACAGGCTTATTTCAGTGAGAGGGCTTTGATCAAAGTCGAAGGCTAAACAAGAGAATTGTCGCCATGTTAAGGATTAACTCTATTACAGCTCACGCTTGGTTTCAACTCCCACATTCTAGAATCTTTATCACAATTTAATTTAGTTCGCCAGTATGACTTTAAATTTTGTTAATTAGTTGTTTGTGGTTTGCGCAAACCTTAACTTCATGCTTTGTCATTTTCAAATTACCTCCTTTCAACGTAATTATATTTTTAGTGTTTGTAATTTTACCCCAAAAATAATATAGTCTGTTTTTAATAAAATTCCAATTAAAATATTTTCAGTTTTAAATGTTTTTAATATTAAAACTAATATATTTTGGCGGTGGTAAAAAAAGCATTTGAACTCAAGTAGGTAAAGGCAATTTAGGACTGCAGAAAGTTTGTTAAAATTAATGGCATATTATTTGCTATACTATTATCCAGTCCCATAGAAACTAATTATCGTAGAAAAAGTTAATATACATTTTGGTACATCAAAAACTAACAATCTTGATACATAATCTTATCATATCGAATAGCCATGTTTATGGCTAATTATTATATAAATGAAATCTATCCCATAAACTCGAGCAAAGCTTTCAGGTACTGAATTTAAATAACATAACACCTAATTACCTAAATTAGTTTATTACTAAACAATATTTATGGTGTTCAAAAGGTGATTATTTACTTTAGTTTCTGACTTAGCCTAAACTGATTCATTTACATTAATATTTCCCTAGAAAAATTAAAAAAAAATGATGAGCTATGATCTGGGTTTGAACCAGTGGACCTTCAGCACATGACGCTACCACTGAGCCTCCACACTGTATTAAATCTCTTAGCATAAAACTTTCTATTTAAACAGTACATATCTATTTAAATATTTAATTAAAACTAATTATATATCTCAGCTCTTTTTTTTCAACCATATTTATTCTGCCCGTTGCCACGGGCTTAACGGCTAGTTTATAATAATATGCTAATCCTTGTTTATCTCTCTTGACCTCGGTTCAAAAAAGCCTTTTTTCAAAAATATCTGCACAGGGCCGATTTCTGTGAAATTTGGCATATGCCTTCAGAAAATCATACTTTCAGGCGAAATCGAGAAATTAATTTTAACTCAAAATTTGGAGACACTACCTGCCAAAAACTCTGAAAAACGTGAAAAAAAAAATTAAAAGTAAACGGTCGCGACAATTTTGGTTATTAAAAATTATAATATTTAGTCCATTTTAAATGCGAATCTAAAAAAATCTTTACAACGGCGAGAGGCCCGGTTCGATTTCACGCTAGGTAGTAGTTATTTTTATGGTAAATTTTGGTAAAATATTCCATAGTAATTAAATTTAATCCCGATAAATTAATAAAACTAGCAAATGGAGTACAAATGCATATACGAGGACAAATAAGTATGTACTCGTATATGAGAAAGTTTAGTACTCATTGTATCGGACAGATTTTATTATATACATTTTATCTTACTTTTTATTTAAAGATGGTCATTGGTATTATAAATTTTAAACTGTTATTACATAACATGCTGCTTAGTTAAACTATTAAAACCAAACTTCAAACTGTACGGTCTTAACAAGCCTATAGTTGTCAGCAAAGCACTCGAGCTTTGCACTTTAGATGAAGAAGGAACCTCGAGAATTATATTGATATTAAGTTTAAATCTAAACTATTCCTTATCTCTCGTCTACTTGGGCCATTCCAGCTTAATTTTATCCTGTATTTGTTTCGTAAGTTTTAGTGTAGTAGCTTGCTTAATTATATTTACCTAAAACTCAAGAGTGCCTTTATCCTTTACTAAAACCCTACTAAACTCCTTGTATTTCATTTTGTACCGTTTTAATTAAGATATGCTTGGTGCAAACCGTACGTAGATTGCTACTTATATATAATTAGTGTGAAAAGAAAAGTAAGATAAACTAACTACATTATTTCTGAATGCTTATCTAATATGATGCCACCTAATGATCATTGCAATTTTTCTTTTTATAAGTGAGAACAGAGTTAACAAATGAGAAAACAATTTACAATCAACTGGATTTTATTGAAACATTAATTGCTCTGAAATATAGAAAGAAAAAGTCACTCTACGTGAAATAAGTTTATTATTTTCAGAGCAGCTTTCAGCCACTATAGGGCTATCATCAGTGTCGCAAAAGCGAAGAAAGTTAAATAAAAAGATTTAACATGGGAGAACGGTGAGTTATTTCAAACCAGCAACTGGTAGTTAAAAGACAAGCAAGTGTCTTTTTTTTGGAAAACAATACTTTTCCTACTATAGGTAGTGAGGAAAAGTAAAAAATCTATTTAATAATATGGCATAAAAAAAAAGAATAACAAGTTCAATAAGCATTATTGACTGAAAAAATAAATAGCAAAATTACATTGAAAATATTTAAATATACAATTAAATATCAACATTAAACAAGTATATAAGATGTAATTTAAATACGTATTAAATTACGAAGTCGAGCACGATAGTAAATAGAAACTAATTACAAGGAAACTATGTTAAAAAGGAAAACTACAGGTAGGTACTGGAAAACGTATTTAGGGCTAGCTAAGGACAGGACCTTGGCACACTCTGAAAAGGAGTTAGAAACATTTACACTACTGACAATAGGGGACAGCTTTGACAATTCTCTGGTGTAGAAGGGTCGTCCAGCCCGCCTACCTAAAGGTAATACATATAACTACCGAATGCAGCACTGGGTGAAAGACTAACCTTCCGGCTAAGCAGTTAACCAGAAACAAGATATCCAATGCTTTACGCTTTTCACTCAGTAATTGCTAACCAAATCTATCAAATATGGAATCATCACTGTACTTTATTTATTATAGTATGGGCCCTAATCTTCTATAGACTCTGAAAAGCTTAAACTAGACTAACCCAGTTTATACTAATTGAAATTCTGCATAGTGAGAACTGGGGAACGGGGTATTACTGAGAACTGAGAGGGTTAGAAACAAATACCAAACACCACCAATAATCTAGATTCTATCCTATGAAACCATTGTTCCACGTTAATATCGCATCGATAGTTCTATTGGTCCATGCACCATATAATTTATATGATGAGTAGGTAATTTTGAACTTGTAATGTTTAGTAACAATTAGGCATAGACATTTAAAAATAAAACCTTTCACTTATTTCGTGGCGCGACAGCCCGAGAAGACTTGGTCTGCTAAAGGGCATGCACATAATTATTTATATGTAATGGATGACATGGGGTTTAGCGGATCGTTCCATCAGCTGTATAAACTTTACTCTTGACATACGCAACACAATTGTTTCATGGACAAATTTGTGTCCATGAAACAGCCGCGCGAGCATAAAAAATGTTCTAACTAAGTTGTGATATAAATCATGGCCCTGGAAAGGTGCGGGTATGGTCCGGATATATGTGGGCCGGCCTAATGCGTACTTATTCGAGTAGCTTTTTTTTTATTATGTGTTGCTTTAAATCAGCTATAAGTAAATTTGATGTTTGTTATAACCCACTTTGACTAGGTCTTTGTTCTATTCTAATTATAGCGTGAAAGATACAAGGACCAAGTTTCAACTTGGCACTGTTTACTTGTGTTAATCACTGTTAAAATCATTTAACTTCTTTGTACAAAGCAGCTTCATTTTTACTTTCAACCAGAGTTTTATTACAAATTTCAACCTTTTTTGTTTAGTCCTGACGTCTCTTTTTCTCACAGCCGAAACATCCAGGCTTTTAATGTCGAACTTTTAATTGGTGCTTTTGCCTTTTAATCCCGTTAAATAATCGATTTTTGCGAGACGGGAGTTTTATATAGCTTGCCGGCCGATCTCTTCTATTTTCTTTTATTCTTCGCCACCTCACAAACTCCGCTCCCTCGTTCCTGTTTTTAGCTTTTATTCTAAGTCGCAATATTAAGCTAAAACTAACTTTTCTCAGAGACAGGATCCAGGGTTTTTCCGGACAAATCATGGTATTTATTTACTATAGTCTATACTTACTATACTATCTCTCAACCCACATTTACATTAAGCGTCATATAGATAAGACTAAGATCTATGGTTTCCTAGGAAAGCAGTGCCTTTATTTATGCATGCCATTATTAATCCATTTTCTTAATTTTTCTGACGCTTTAGAGACGGGTTTTCCGGACGTATTTTGACAAAATTATTATCTTATTTTGTTTTTCATTAAATAATTTGCTTTACCACTGGAAATTTTCTGAAACTGTTGGGCAGACGTGGCTTTAGATTATAGTACACATACACGGATCTGATTGCAGTTTGATTTTTTTTTATTAATACATGATAATAGAATGAAGAATAGCCCACTCAGTCTATTAATGTTTGAGACTGACTTAATCTCAAACGAATATTGCATTTAGCCAGGTATAAATGTCGTGTCTGTTGAATACGGTTTTCATCATGTGTCAAGTGTTACCTTTCCACCAGTAAGCCAATGATATTTTCCCTTTTGAATTTCCAAGCTGACATTTCTGTCTCCCTATTATCTTTAGTTTCCAAGCAGGTATACCCTTTATAATTTTATAACTTTCCTAACAATTTCAAGCCTGAATAAGCTTCAACAAATCGATGGCTTGTTTTCATTCTGTTGTAGTTTTCAAATCCCATTTTTCAACTTGTTCTAAGCCTTTATTGCATTACTTTTGCACCTTTATTGTCAATACATGTCATCCTATTTTTTACATTCCAATTTAAATATGACAAATTAAGTGTAGTTTCGTTTTTCTGTAGCTCCGTAAAATATAGAATTATTTAATTAATTAAATTTTTGTGCTATTTCTTTGATTTATTATTTTGTTATTATAGTGTAGATGAGGTAATAGTAAATTTCAGTTTTGACAACAGCCATAATGCTTTAAATATACAGCTATATTTATATTATAAATTATTTTTTAAAAAAATAGTTTTTATTAACTCTGTCTACTGACCGTGCTAGATCGTTTTAATTATTTAAAGTACAAATAAATTTATCAAAAAAAAAAAAAAAAAAAAATATCAGCCTATACCTACAAATTATACAATCACACACACTAAATATGAATTAGGCAGAGGGGTAAAATTTGTTCACTAAGAGTTTTTTTGAGTGGGGGTTATCATGTAAAAGTGAAATGTCCAGCTATAAGAAGTTAAATTTGTTATTAGGTTTCTCTTCAAGATGTAAATACCCACTTAAAAGAATTATCTGGTAATTATGTTTGGAAATAATGCAGGTCTAAATTACGTACCGTTATTGAATATTTGCTTGCCTGGTTTGAAAAGAAAGAGATGATGTTCACTTGGAAAGTTTTATTCAGTTACTGTATAATTTTTATGGATCTATTTATGTTAAGTTATACTTCTAATAAAAATAAAACATACATTTATTTTATTTTTAAGTTTTTGGTAGTTTTCATACTACGGAAAGATTAAATTTTAAATAATTCAAATTACAATTATCAATAACTACGGGAGACATGCAGAGAAAAATAGACCCCCGCACCGGGACTCCACGGGACCTCCAATTAATCCGTTACAGGTGCTCTTGTAACGGATTAATAGGAGAGCACCTGCAACGGATAAGAGCACCTGTAACGGATTAAGAGGAGGTCCCGTGGTTCGAGTGCCGGTGCGGGGGTCTATTTTTCTCTGTATGTCTCCCGTAGTTATTGATAATTGTAATTTGAATTATTTACATTTATTTGTTTATTAGATATTTTATCGTTCAATTTTATCGCTATTATTACCTATTGTTTTAGTAAATCTGGGAAACATCATATCTAGAAATGATATTTCAAAAATTAAGAAGAAAAAAAAAGCAAAGAAATAACACTTAGTTACATTCCTTGACAACCATGATTTAGGGGTTTCATCGGGGTTGTTTATTTTGAGTAATAGTCTTACTGCACCCAACCAGCTGTGAAACATTTTTCCTAATGAGCTGCGACTTCTAGAGTAAACTAAATAGGGTAAAGGCACCTAAAATGGCATAACGGGTTTTGGCACTAGGTTTCACCCCCAAATTGCGAATTTTGTTGCCCAAAAATCCTGGTAATAGATTAACTACTTAAGAATAATATGCCAACGCTACAATGGCTAAACATTTAACTCAAGACTACTGATTTTTTTTTTAAAAGGAAAAAATCCTAAAATGATGATGAAGCTATTCTCTTCATAGTGGCGCATATCAAGGAGCCCTAATGTGAACTCACAGCAATGATCTGGTTTTTATCACCTACACGAGAGTTTCAAATTCATTTTATAACTGATCATGTCATTTTTGTTACTGATTCACTCACTCACTCATGACCAGAGACGGGACATTTATGACTTATATTTTTCCATTTCATGACCTTTATTCTACGACTTTTATGATCCATTTTTATGACCTCTATTTTAGAAAATCGGTTGTTTTATGACATTTTAGCCAAAAGTATGACGTTTATTTTTAGTGTGAAATTTTAGCCTTTATGTGAAGTGTTTTGTTATTTTGGAGGGAAACAGATCAAAAGAAAAATTTCAATGCTTCATAAATACAAAATATAATAAATAATAATAACTATCAGAATGCTTCAACATTGTAAAAAATAATCATGTGCTGTTCTATATCCTCCAGTGTTAAATTGGTTCTTTTGTCCGTCAGTAGAATTTTAAACTTGGAAAAAGACCTTTCGCCAATGATGAGGTGGGAGCAAATTTCATGAATGACACGTCATTTGCTTTTCACCCCTCAGGCAATTTCCCAACTTCTTCGCCCTTCAGTCGGGCAGCTATGGCCTGGGCGTGTTCCCACCCAGGATTCCTTGAGAGAACAGTAGTCAGCTTTCCTTTTTTCTTTTCCCCCACTCTTCCAACCCAATCAGTACTGCAAAGGGTCTTGATTTTTTCGAGGCATTTGGATATTGCACATCCTGTTCTTGCAGACCTTTTTTTATGTCAGGAAATATCCCAAAGTTGTCGTTGATGTAGTTCAGGTGGGTTTCCAGTCCAGGAGCCTTTAGGGCTTCTTTTGCATTGCGAATTGACCGCGCCTCTCCACCATCCAGTGAAGCCAAGACGATTTCAGATACAAAGTAGGTATAGAACTTACCTGTTTATGGCAAGACTGTTTTACCTTCCAAAGAAAAGTACACCACCTCTGAACCCACTTACGCATAAGCGCTAATTTGTTTGCAGGAGTTTTCGGCATTCTAACACGAGTAGAATAAATCAAGAAACTAGTTACACGAGTAAAATTAATCACGAAACAAGTAACACAAATTAAACATTCTACTCCTTTATCATGAATATGTACAATATCTTAAGTTCTGGAACAGCCAATTAGGGACTGCCCAACCCAATGGATTTACTATTGGCTGATTGGAGAATATATCTTGAACTTCCTGGATTCCAATTGAAGAAGTTGTTCCAAGAAGACCGATCAGGAGCCCTAGTTTGGAATTAGGGATGACCGTCGGCGCCTCTCTAGTTGTAGGTATGCATAAATGTATTAGTTAAGTCCGAAAGTGTTCTGGGAATTAAGAGCCCAAGCCTTTCACTAAGCTGGTGCAAGGGTTTTTGTTCGAACTGCATTTTTACCTGGAACTGGACCACGAATGTTCAATTTAAAAATTTGCTTTTTACTAAACATTTGGCAAAAAAGGCCATTCTATAACGTTTATTCCAAGAAACCCCATTTTATAAGTTTATGTGTGAATGGCTATTTTATGTCAAAATCATTTTATGTCAATGACTATGACGTTTATGACTTTTTCCCGAATGAAAATTTTGAGAACGGTTTTTAAGTTTTTGGAGACAGGTTTTTTGTTCCGTCTGTTAATGAATGACCCTCTGATTTTTGTGAAATTTGAATGATTTGTCGTCAGCACATAGCCCCAGATTAATAACAGCCGGTGGAGCACATTGACTGTTGCTAAATTGTAAAATTTTTATCCTGGGGGAAAAAAATCACAGATTTAAAAATAGTCTGTAAGGATAAATTAAATATATATTGTTTTTTTTTAACCCAGTATTGTCTAATTTATTTCATTGTCACCCCCTTTTTTTTTTTTTTTAGATAAAAGTTTGAATTTTTAATGTTCGTAGATGGCTGACATTAGGCTATCTGTGTGGTACTTTTGAGGAACCATCCAAATTCTTAAAAATCATATGACTACTTTGGAAGATATAGGTGTAAGTAATGAATGTTCGTACGCATGTGAAAGAGAAACAAATGGGCGCAGAAGATTGATAGCTATGTTGGACCAACAGTGGGCAATTGTTAAAGAATATTTATGCTGGAGCAAAATTTAGATAAATTAGATATGTTTCTGAAGTTAGTTTTATTAATAAGAATAATTTGTTTTATTAATAAAAATATTAATAAAATAATATTAATAAAAATAAATAGTTTTATTAATAAAAATAATAAAATAATTTGTTAAGTTTAAAACATTCTAAGTGGGTATTCCTTTATTTTTTTCAATATTGTTGATGTTCAATAACCACCGAATCAAAAGGATTTTGAGTGCTTTTAATTTTGAAAAAGGTAATTTTATTGTTTAAATTTCCTTTAGATTTTTTCTATGATATTTTGGTAAATATATTTGTTGTTTATAATAATCCTTATTCTTCATATAACTTAATGACAATTTAAAAAATGCTAATAACCTTTTGGGCGTGATTAAATTTGTGAGTTGATTCTCTTTATGGCTACTGTAGATTGGAAGTTTAATGTCAATAATAATGTAAGTTATTATATTTTTTATATGGAATAAATAAAATGTTTTTGTTTCTCCTTCCTCTCTGAAATTTAGACTGTTGATTTAATAATAAATTCATCAAATACGAAGTTACATTAGGGTTAACTTTTTAATCAGGGTTTCGTAGGAAGTAAAATAATAATAGGATGGAAAAAATACTGAAAGGCGTAAATTAAAATAGGGAGGGAAACAAAAAGAAGGCCGAGAAAGCTGAAGGCAGTTAAAATAGGGGTAAGCTGAAGGTCAACTTAGGAAAAAACTCGCCCTATATCAAGCAAAATGAATTATGCTTGGATTTTAAAAGAACAATAATAAAAAAGCGGGCGAAAATATCTCGAAATTTATTTTTCTTTTTCAAGAGAAAGAGGGGGGAAATGTCCATAAAGCTATTGATTGCAGACAAAATGGAACCGATAATATTGTTTACTTCTATTTTAAAACTAAATGTCACCTCGTTTATACGAGGTGACCTCGTCACCATGTTTAGACATGTTTTACCCACTATACTTATTCAACATGTAAAGCGTTTACTAATAATCAACATTTTATTTTTACTTCCATGCTCACCGAAGTTTCAGAAGCTATGTGATCGTTCTAAAGAACAATACATTTTTATGCCTCCGATTTCAAAAATTCCAAGACAGAAATCCCTTCCATACTTAATGCATCAGGGGACATTTTTGGCCCTGCGCCTGTTTTCTTCTATTCACTGTTTACTTTCGTAAAAAGTTATTATTAACAATCTATACCTTAAAGTGTATTCTTCTGATTTTTAAGAAATTAGGATTAAATTGACAATAATGGGTCATATAAGCAAAACATGATTGCACAATGGGAATCATTACGAATATGATTGTACAATGGGATTGGACGTGGGTAAGTTATTTGCCACTCTAATGTCAGACTATTTTTCTTTGGTTTTGTTTACAAATCTGTTTTATTTTTAAATTTTTTTAGGTACTCGTACACGCCATAAACCCAAGGCAACGGCCTTAATTTTTAATTTAGAAAAAAAATTAAGTAAATTAATAGATATCTATTTAGATTAGTTGTTATATCTATTTGAAGACCAAAAAATCAAAACAAACCTTTATTTTTATTGGAATAAATATGGTTGCCTTAGATTATCAATAAAAACCCATTTAGAGGTAGATCGTCGTCACTGTCGTCGTCGGGGCACTACTCGATTACATAAATTATTTTTTTCGATTGTTTGTTTTTTTGTGCCCGCCGTCAAAATTGGTTAATTAACCCTCTTTCAGTCATTCAAATGTCAAGTATAAACTGTACCAATACAAAAATATTCTATCAAATTTTAGGGTCCCTCTCCCGCACACACATACCACACTGATTAATTACGTTGCTTGTAAAAACTCAACAACTATATTTTTACGAAAATTTTTAAAGCGTGTTCTTTTTTTTCTTTTTTTTTTTTTTAATAAGCGAACAACTTACTGATGACTGAAAGCCAGCGTGGCCTAGTGGCTTAAATCGTTTGTCACCTCAGCTCGACCTTCAGTGAATCGAAAGCAACACGAGGTGCTGTGGGTTCGCTTCGGTGTCACATTGCACAGTGGTGTAATATAATACACGGGGATAGTTAAGTGGGACCTATACGGGTCTAATTGCTAGGTTCGAATAAGTGCACTGCCACTGCTTTCGGTAGGATTATAAATAAATAGATGTATATGACTTGTATAAAATGAATTATTTTTAACATAATGGTATAAAAATTACATAAAAAATTATCTATATTAGGTAATCATTTTATGGTTTAATCTTTTAAGTAGTCAATATTAGACTTATAATAGCTATTCTTGTTTGAATTTGTAATCTTTTTGTTTAACTAATTGTGTCAATCAATATATGAATTGGAAATTTCCATGCAAATGAAATCCAGTAATTCCTGGCTTATACCGTGTGGATGAAAGCCGCTTAAGAATTATTAGATATCTTGTATGAATTTATTTGTACAATTTCTCTTTGTTTGTTTAATTAACTTTTACTTTTATACTTCTCACTTTTTGCTTTCAAGCTTAACGAAGCCGAAAGACATATTGTTAACAGTTTGAAAAATACGAAATTTTATTGCCTCAAAAATTCCTACATAGAAATCCATTTCAGAGGTCACTGGTTATTTTTGGTATCGGGTCTATCTGTCGTTTAACTTTTTTTCAAACCAATATACGAGTATCTTGAAAACTACTCGTCTGATTTGAAATAAATTTGGATAGTTCGATGAAAGTAGCCCATAGATAGTCCCACATCAATTTCAAGTGCCTGCTCACATTTGATTCTAAAAACGATGTGACTCCATTGGGGATCAAGACAGATCTAAATCTCCTGTGATCATTCGACTAATAGTAAGACGCGGCAGTTATGATCCTCTCAAATTGACAGACTATTTTACAATGACTTAAAATTGTTTTTATGGAATTTATTTCATGGGAATTATGCCAATTTAAGTTCTAATAATAGATTAAATTTCTCAAGTTTAAGGTGTCCGACTTTAAATAAGATTGTTTTATAATTAATTACCCTTATAAAATAAATTTACTTAAACTTAAAATTGGCAAAAATATAAAAATACAAACTTTTGACAAAATGCAATATCCAATTTTTATGATTAAAGCTTCGTTTTATACAAAATGTATAAGTTGATGAAGAGTGGGTCGTGGGCCCTGAGGAATTTGTGGTTTTAAGGCGGTTTTGGGTTGTTAACTTTAATAAGCGGAAAGGATGGAAGTATGAGATTGGTTTCTGGAGAATGCTGAGTGTCAGGCTACAATATATTTCAAAAGAAGGATTTTATATTATATTTTGGTAATATAATACCAATGTTGTAGCTGACTAAGAAAAATCCAAGCAGAATGAAAATACACAATAGATTAGATTGATATGCATTTAAAATAATTTATTAAATCTTTAGGGATAAATAAGTCACTCCTTTTTAGACACATCTTTAGATTGTTACTTGGGGACTACATGCATTTATAGTATTGTATATAAAATGGATTTAAAATAATAATAATGGAACTACTTACATAAAAGATTATAACTTTTAATTTACAAAATTAATTACCAATTAAATTTCCCTAATTAGAGCGTTGATTGCAGGTCATACTAATACTAACTGTATACAATGCTTCGCAACCGAATGTTTTATTTTATTTTAATCTTTTATCCGATTGGGCTCAAATTTTGTTTTTCCACTAAATGAGTATATTCGTTGTCCTTTCCTGACAACGAATTTAAGTTTAGAAAATTTTATGTCTGTTAGTCTGTCCGTCAATCAAGTCCAAACGGCTGAAGAGTTTTTTTTTTTAGCGAATTTCCATTGGAAAACATTCGCTAATGGAGCCACTGGCATGGGGGGAGTTAGAGTTGGACGTTTCATGGGTCCCTGATCACGAAAAAATAGGTTTTACAAAACTTTATATACATATGTATGTATATGTATATATAGAACCCCTATTTTTATTGCAGATTTGAAAAGACCAGGACATTTTACGGAAAATATGACCTTGACCATGTCCTTGAGCATGACCTTTAAGGTCATTCCAAGGTCACAATTGTTTTTCCAATGGGAAACTCTAATTTGTATTGCAGATTGCGAAATAACCAATTTTTTCCCTTGACCATGACCTTCAAGTTCATTTCAACCCTTCCCCCCCCACCTATTTTTATTAATTTATTTGTTTAAGTCCGATGACTTTGAAATTTGGCATGTATATGTCTTGTACCTACCCACACATGTTAGAAATATAGCGACTTAAATATATAAGACTTAAAAAAACTTAAGGGTTAATTTTTTTTCGACATCGTGAGGGGTATCATGTTAAAGGGTACGTACGTAAGCTGATTACAAAAATATATAATTCTTTGGTTATAACTTTGATAGGGCGAGCGTAGGCACGTTTGAAGTGGGTGTGAAACGTGTCCCCCCCCCCCCTCTATCTCGCTTATGTGAAGTGCAAAAAATCTGAAAACATTTTTGAACATTCTTCGACCAAAAGTAAAGATACCACTTTTTGGAAATTTCGAGAAAAAAAATTATTTTATTTTTTATTGGCAAAATACGTTTTTTATAATTACAGTCTTTTCAATGTATTTATATGTTTACAGTCCGGTTTAGTGGCAATAAAATACATCATCAGAATGTTTATGTGTTTTGAGAATAACAGACCCATAGCATATTTCAAAGTAAGCTTTTTAGTATTTTAAAAACGTTAAATAGGGTACTACATAACTATACAGTGTGGCCTACGGACCCTCGTTGTGTGCTGACTAGCACACACTTGACCTGTTTATTTATTTTTTCATTGTACTTAGTAAAATAATACTTTTATCGAAGCAGCTTTCAGCCTTTATAAGGCAGTGATTAGTTCCAATTATTTTAATAATTGAAATATTTAAATTTTAATATAAATAACAGTGGAGGTATGTCCATATTACGTTGGGTACCTACGCCTATGTTGAACTTATATGTAGTGGCTGCTCTCAATACCTGAAAATTGAACATTTGCGTCATTGGAGTATATGTCTCATATATATTATATATGTGTGTGTCTCTGTAAATAAGATAATAAAATGAAATTATAGTCACAAAGTAATAGGAAATTTCAAAAAAAAGAAAAGAAAGTTACTTTTTGCATGTAATTAGGCTGTGCTATTTCTGTATTAGAGTTGTAGAACTTGGGAGGGTGAGGGGGAGGAGGGTACGAGCTCAGGGGAAATCACATTCTACTTCTCTACCTGGCTTGTTAAACCCCTCCTTTCCTCAACTTTTCAAAACTTAAATTTTTTACTTATATAAATATGCTTATCTTATTATACTCCGAGAAGGTAGAAAAGGATGAAGGTAAAATCCGAGAAGGTTGTTTAAGAACGATTACTGCGAATAAATGTCAGTGAGTAAAATTAATGGTATACGTAATAGCATGTGTCCTTCAGATTAGTTTCGACTAAGGTGGATTTAGTTATCTGATTTGAAATGATTTCATACATTCATACCAATCATATTTAAATTTTATACTAAATAGAATTACTTACAAAACATAAACTTTTTTCACTTATTTAATAGTTCATAATAGTCGTGCTATGGAAATTTGTAACTAAGTCTATTCCTTTTTTCTTTTCCTTAACCTTAAAGAAAAAGTATTGTTTTCACCCAAAAAAACCCAAACCGAAATTTCATTTTAAGATTTAAGTTGTTTTAAGCAGGTCGATTTGTCGGTCTGTGTGTCTGTGTCTGTTTGTTTGTCCGTCTTTGTCACGCATAACACCCACAGTTTTTGAGCTACATACAATTTAATACTTAATACAAACATCGGTCTTCACGTGTAATTAAGCTGCCTGGAAAATCATCAATTTGTGGCGTCATTAACCCATTTTGCATTAACCCATTTCCGATTGCACTAAAATTTGCATAAATTATACCTCTTTATAAGACATTTCCACAGAATTTCGTTTTGATATTTGCCACCACTTTGAAAATATCGACGTATGAACTTTGAAACTTAAACTCTAAATAATTTTTGAACTATTTCGCCGATTGTGCTTAAATTCGCACCAATGATACCTTCCTTAATTATTCATCTATATTTTATCATAATATTTGCCGCCATTTTAATAGGTATTTACGTACCTAGAGCAGTAAGGGCTTACAGGCCGAGGGCGAAGTTTGATAGCATGAGTGCGTAGCACGAGTGCGTTTAACGCCCGAGGCTTGTCATAGCGCTTATTGCTCGTGGTGCGTACACTATTTTATCACCCACCACATGTAAACTAACTACAAAAAACTATTTTGCCGTAATCTTCAAAAACAATTAATGCATTTTAAGGTTAAATCATTACCAAAACAAACGGCAGTTATAAAAATATTGATTGTTTACAAATTGAACAGCTGACGCTGAGAACTACTAGCGCTTCCTGCACGCCGCGTCCCGGCTAGGAAGCGGCCGATCTCGAACTACTAGCGGCCCTGTAATGGAAAAACCATGCATTATTACCGGCGGCCCAGGATAGGAATTTTAACAAGTGTAGGGCGATAAAAATATTAACTTTTGATTTATAAATAGGTCAGTGTTTGTTTACATTTTGAAATACCTCACAATAGCGGACCTCATTATACCGGTCTTAACTTTTAAAAGGAGAAAAAATTAATGATGAACACCACTATCGCTCCATATCCTGTCTTAACTTTTAAAGGTAAAAAAAAAAAAATTATAATTATCAACATAAAAAAACTGTCAAGTATTTTTTGAGACGCCGCGCCCTTTCTCCGATTTGTTTACTCTGTAATGCATTTAAAATACAGTGATTAGTTTCTCTGACGAACCCCAACTTTAAAATGATTTGAATGTAAGGATTTCGATTTCTGCTTTGATTGTTTCTTAACTTAGAAAGGGATTATTGAGTTAAAGTGAAAAGCATGAGAAGTTGATCAAGCAAATGGAACATTGTAAGGTCATGAGTCCAAGTCACAGGAACAGCTTGGAGAGCACTTGAGAACAACTTTTAACCAAATTGAAATTCGCTTCACTAAGCCTTTAGACGTTTTAGACTAGATAAGACAAAGGTATTAAATCTGATTAAAAAGCTTAAATAAAAAAATAGGGTTAAGGCTTGCTTCTTCTATTTCTTCTATTCATAGTTTCAGTTTTAGATTTAAAAAAAAAAATAAAAATAAAAATAAATAGTTAAAGAGGATTTTAAAATTTAAAGTAAAATAAAGTATTGATAACTTATTTCTTGGTGACTGGTTTTGCCGAATGGTTTGGGTACGCGCAACTCGCGTGACACCTATGTCAATACTCCGATATAGTCGGAGAGTTGAGGCATTTTTCACACTGGTGATTTCATCGAATAATGGAGTTAACTAATGATGTGTTGATTGGGACTAAAATGAAACAGCAAACAATAAAAAAAAAACTCCAATTTACCAAATTTGTGGGACAAAAATAAAAGAAAAAAATCGGTCCGATTAATGAAACAAACTTTATCATATAGATGTAGAGACTTTATTCAAATCCAGAATCTCATTTATTTGATTTATTTTTTAAACTTATTTATAAAAGTGATCAGCAGGTGATTTTTTACTATTTTTTATTGATTTTAGGTTTCTGTACAAGGTACAAAAAGAAACCTTATATAACGGCTCTGTCTGTCTGTCTTTTCGTTAGCTTGTTTCAATTCATAAACTACTATAGCTAGAAACATAAAATTTGACACACAGGTGCATCCCGGTATTTGAGACAACTGGACACATTTTGGAGTTTTTACCCTAAATATTTCCAAGATAGCTCCGCATTATGGCGGACGAAAAAAAATGTTTTTAGTGGCCATGACATGTTATACATCAATTTAAAGGTCTTGAAGTGTAGAAAAAAGAATATGTAACTATTCAAATAACACACATAATATTTTCAAGATGGCGGTGACTAAAAAAAGGTTTAGTCACCATGGCGTGTTATACATAAATTTAAAGGTTTTGAAATGTTCTTATTAATTTTAACTTAATCGTACAGAAACCGACGATTATCGCCTCTCGTACTTACGTGAAGCGCGCCTTACTTGTTTTTTTTTTTTTTTTAAATAATCAGATTTATTTTCATCAATATCTCGGAGACTAGATTATTCCCGGTTAAACGACTTATACATATTTATAAGTACGTAAAAGTTAGATTCGTATTTAAATGTATAGGTACTATACTTTAGAAATTATTATTCAAAATCGTTGGACCGTTTTAAAATAAAAAAAAATCTAAAGTTTTTGAGTGCAGCGCTCCTAAATTAGAAGCCAATATTGTTATCTCGATTTTGCCTCAGGGTATGACTTCTTTGTACTATATATGCCAAATTTGATCAAAATTAGCCCTGAAGTTTAGACTCACAACGTCTACGTGAAAATTGTCAGCCATATTTTAAAAACCCACTCTTTGCATATACCTACTTCTAGACCTGGAGACAGAAAGCGTGCTAAAATGTGTTTGACTAACATCAAACTAGAATTTTAAGTTAAGTTATAATTTTTGAGTATACGTCGTCTGCGGGACATAGCTTGACAATAGGCGTTTGACCCCCCCCCCCAAAAAAAAACCAAAAAAAACGATGTAGTACAAAATTAGTCAGTAGACGAAAAATCAAGTTGATGATACGTGTACTTTGTCACTTGATAGGTGATTACTTTGATTTTGAGTAATATTTAAATAACTATCCTATCAAGTGAACTCACTTCAACTTATTTCCGGTATAATAACTAATTTTGTACTCAGAATTATGAAAAACACATTGTCCACCCACAATTGGTGGGACACTGCCGCTCTCTACTGGGTTGTTTTTTACAAATGCCTACTTGCCTAGCTTTGTACCGCCTACCTTGTGAACTTAGTCGATCGCATATTCTTAAAAGGTACCAAAACTTCTATACTCAAAATTCTGGCTTGATGTTAGTCAGACTTTTTTTCACGCTTTCTCCTGAACTATACCTTTATGAAAATGTAAAAAATTATAGAAATATCAAAGAATAGAAAAACAGGTTTTTTGGATACTATAATAGTGTGATGAAGAGTTGGTTGGACGATGCCAAATAATGGTGGAGTCGAGTTCATCCGGTCAATAATCGGTTTTGCTGGGTACGTGACCGGACTTGCCTATCCCTGGCTAGACAGACCCACTCGCTCATGCACTCATTTCCCCCTCCCCCCTGTTGATTCTCTTGAAGAAGTATTCTTGAAAACCCTGCATTATTTATTGGAGCTCTCAAAAGAAAGATTTTGTTTTTTGTCTCTCTTCGTTAAAATTTCAACAAATATGACACTTTTTGTCTCTTTCACACACAGTTTTCTGTCTGCAGAATGTTAGGATTCAGAGGTGTTGCAATATTCGTGTCTTTTACCAATTAATCTTTCTTTCTCTCTTTATTTTAGTTGCTAGAATAAAATTGTGTCTTGTATTTATCACCATATAAATATTTCAGCAGTTTTTTTTTTTTTTTTTTTTTTTTTTAATGAAAAAACACATTTACATATGTAATTTTTAAACTTCTTAATACTGGAACACATGAAATATTTTTATTTATAATGAATATCGGAAAATAATAACTAATACACGAAGTTATATAGTACCTGACTTCAAAGAATCTGACAGCAATTTAAATATCTTTTGTGTGACGTGAGTTTTGCCCCTTGATCAAATGAGACAACCCCTTAAATAAAGAGATGCAAAATATAGCTCGTCTTAATATTTTAAAATTGCGAAATGTAAGATAAAGTGATCGCTCATCGAATCGAAAATGGGTTTTCATTTTATTGGTATAGTGCCTTGTATTTATATTCCATTTTGAATGTCTAGGTATGGCGCAAGTAGGAGAATCTGAAGAAAGTGGGAGAAGATAGAGACCATGTATCGGTTCCAAAAAGTAGGTTTTTTCACTTAGTTATATTTAATCCTATTTAGCTTTTTAATTAATTTTAAAATGTTATAACTATACCTACGGACTAGGTCCTCGCATGGCCTCATATATCGTTAATGTTGTTGGTCATAGTTAGCATTATTATTGTTTTACGAAGAAAACACTTAGTTTTTCCACTTAAATTTATTGAGGTGATATTATCTAACTTTGCTATTCTAGAAATGTATTGACAGTCCAAATGTAAATTACTTTATCCATTACTCTGATGTAATTAATTTTAATTGACTCACTCATGTACCTATACTAATTTGGTAAATTTAATTTAGGTATCCTAAAAAATACATATTATGATAATAATAGATGTTTGCCTTAAATAAATCTATGGTCCTATACTTCTGTAAAGAAAGCAAATTTTGATAACAAATGTACACCCTAAATATATAAATGTAGCTTTTTTAAACTATTACCTAAATCTTCTAAAAAAAATCCATATTAGTGGGTATAGAAAATTATTCTTTTAAACGCGTAGCATTTAGGTTGAGACAAAGATTAGTGCATATTTTTAGAACTAGCTGCATTCATTTATAAGATGCAAAGTTTGCAGTATATTTTTGCGTGTTGAATTTGTTAGTTTATTATTCTTTATTTATTTATTAATTATTCTTTATTTCAATAGCCATACTCGTCATTTAGATGCTTTTTTTTAAAATTTACAATAAAATGCAGCTTTGGGGTTTCACCTATTTTTACTTGAATTCTGAGTCTTTTACGTGTATGAGTGCTGTCACACTTTTTTCTTTATGGGTTAAGATATCATTGGTGAAAAATCATTTATTTATTTGTTTAGATTTAACGACTTATATCACTCTTCGGTTATATGAACTAATTTTAGATGGGCCGGATCTGACATTTTTTTTATTAATTTTATAACAATGTAACTAACTATACCAAGTAAGTATGATTAACTATATTTGTTAATTTTTTTTATATAGTTTAATTTAAGATAAAATATATTTTTTAATATAATGATAGTTTCACATTCCTTTTCCTTTATGCATATGTACGTATGCAGTATGTATGTATGTATATGTATGTATATATATATATATATATATATATATATTCACTCATTAAGTGCATTCCATTGTATGTTAGGGGAAAAAAATATTATCAGTTCTAAAATGGGTATTTGTTAAATGAGATATATTTCGCTCATCATCAATACCTATTTCCCAACATCAAGCTCAACAACAATTTCCCAACATCAATTATCAACCTTCCTTTACCGCCTAGATCAGTTGTTATAAGTTTATATATTTTAAGTTTTAATGATATACCTTGTAATAAAATAGGAAAAAATTGGAATAAATGTTTGTGAATAAATGTTGTGAATGAATGTTTGTGTAATTTTCCCCTTTATTAGCAAATCGAATTTAAAAATAATTGATTCATATTAAACAAGGATTAAAATTAGAAATATTTTATGCTGAATTAGTAGATCTTCATCAATATTTGGAGGTTATGAACAAAATAAGTAATTTAATGCAGTATTCGGTTCGGTAGTGGTATCAAGTTTTATTTTCTTTAAGAGTAAAATTTGTTAAGATTTGTCAAAAGTCTTGTAAATCGCCTGAAAATCCGCAAAAGTGTAGACAAAATAACATGTTTCTTTTTGAAATTTTGTAGCATAATTAATTACAAATCTTGCAGCATATCAACTACATTCCTACTTCAGTGATAAAGAAGGTCATGGGTTTTAATAGTTGTGACTCCATATTTTTTTATTACAAATAAACCCTTTAACATTGAGCATTTTATTCTGTCTTGCACTTTTTTTGTTTTTTTTTGTTTTTTTTTTTTTGTTTTAATAATGCTTGTTTATTTATAATTCCGAAATTTACGTTGTAGCAAACGAAAAAAATAGAAGAAATTTACTTAGTATTAAGTTGATTTTTATTATTTTTAAAGTTGTTATGTTAAGGCTTTTTTCTACTTATGAAAGAGATATTACTGGATTTTATAATGAAATTAAGATCATACGTTGATAAGTTTATTAGTTTTCCTAAATTTTAACTAAAATGTTTAAAGTATTATTTTTATACATTTTCATTTAATTCCACTTTAGTTTGGTTAAAATAGACTTTAGTTAAAAATAACCCAAGTTGCAATTGTTTGTAACCTTTGATTTAACAGGTGACGTGTATATTTCAGTAAATCCCTTTGCAGGTTTATTTTTGTATATTTATTTTTTAACTGCTGTTGGTAAGCTTTTAACTAGAGGTCAATGTTATTGTTTTTCTCACAAGGTATATTAACCGCCCATTTAAACATTAAATAACACAGACACATAATTTATGCTTCTGTTCGTTCTTGTTAATACTTTAAGGTTAATATATTTATTTATATAAATAGAACGTTCGTTCTATAATTTTATATTTATTTATTTTTTATTACTTGAAGTTGTAAAATCGAGATATTGAATTAGTATCTCTTGCTTGGGAATATAGATAAATAGACTCTTGACTGTATTTTTCTCCACTTTGTGATTGCGACTCCTCATTACAGAGTATAGATGTTAAGCATGGTCTTCACCCGGAAAAATTGTATTTTAACAGTACCTCATATCATTACTTGTACATTTTAAGTCACACAATAACACTCCGATACCTTGAAAAGGCTCCATTAGAACAGCTTATACCCGTTAATTGTTAAATTACAATTATTCTTTGTGAAGACGATGTTAGGTTATGGAACTGCACCTTTCTTATGATAGACCAACTCATCATATACAAGTACCAAAAGAAAATACATAGAAGATTAATACCACTCATTCATTCGTCCATCCAGAACGGCAATAGCTATAGAGCTGAAATTTCGCATATAGGTTCCCCTAACCATTTAGTTTTATGCTGAAAATTATTTTACGATCCGCCATTCCGAAGATGGTTTCCATGTATAATCATCACAGTGGCTCTTCTATCTTTAGTATGGCAATAGCTGGAGAGCTTAAATTATGCATCGAGGTTCTTCTTATCCCGTTGGAGCTTGCTAAGAAATCTTTTTACGTTCCGCCATCTTAATTCAATATAGTGGCCATTTATATGAGGAATTCGAATTGACGATACCTCATGGAGAAATTTGGCTAGAACCTTGAAATCCAAAGTTAGCTTCCTTTTTTGACATAATCAACTTTCGTTAAAAGATTTTCCAATCGGCCTTCTTGATACAACATGGCGGCATTTTCCATCATAGTATCTCTAGAAAGTTAACAGCTAGAGAGTAGGCATTTTGCATGGAGTTTGTCCTTACCCCTAGGTGATTGAGAAGAAATATTTTTACAATCCACCAAATCTTGTTACAATCAACATGGTAATATGGCGACAATTTATTTGCAGAATTAGACATAGCGGTATCTCCTAAACCTAAAAAATTGCACTAAAACCTTTAAATATGGAATTTTAACAACTGTTGTGAAAGGATTGTCGCATCAGTAATTTGATTTCAGATGGCGGTAAATCATTTCATAATATATTACAGTAGAATATGATATAAGTATATGAAAAGTATATAGATATGTATGTGCATTCCAACAAAGTTTTTGAAACAGAATAACGGTAGTGATTATGTTGGGTTAGCAGTACCAATTAAAATAAATAGTGTGGCGAGCATTATGGTGCAAATTAATAATTTAGAGTAAGAAACTAAAAAAACAAGAATCTCACCTTCTTATAAGTTAGTTAAATTGTGCAGCATCCCAAGTTGAAGGCAATCTGGCTAGGTTGAAATAAGTTTTTGTTGGTGCCTTCGTAAACATCTGGAACCGTAGGTCTTTGAGGTTTTGGGTTTTATAGTTCCTCTATATAGTAAGGTAAGGAAGCACTCTACTGCCTCGGTGACCTGCGCTCAAGTGTGGCATTAAGGTCGAGAAATGTAGCAGCGTTTACTTGATGGTGTGGTGTTTTTTCTATGTGGAAAGAATATTCATCTTTTCTTGCCCAAAAAGTTGTGTAGTTTATTCTCAGAATTCTAACAGGATATGGTCTATCTGAAATGTGTTGGTAGTGGTATATTTTTTATTGTAATCGGCAAATGTTATTTCAGTTATCGTGGGAAATGCAATCGTTATGCTGAATCTTCTATTTAGCTGAAAATGGAGGGGTGTGGATTGAGGCAGCCCAAGGGAGAGTTGGATATCTTTAATTATCTTTATTATAATAATTATAGCCATTTTAACGCTTATGAAAAGCAGTAGTTTTTCATGAATTCGCCACACTACTTACATCCCTCAATTAAGAAGAGATGGATACTTTGGAATTCCGTGGAATTTAGTAGCTGACAATTTGCAACGAGTGATTCTGAATGGTTTTTTTATGCTCTTTAAAATTGTTCTGTATCCAATTTCTCTACCTCATTTATTTTTTGAACATTAAGACATTTTTGTAAATTAATGTGAATCATTAGGAAAAATAAATATGTCGATATTTCGAGAACTATTGAGAAATTCATGAATCTACAAGTGTCGTCAAGACATTTTATCGTGGGTAACCCTCTGTACAGCGATCATAGAATCCTTAAACGGAAAGATTTCCAACTCCCCTCCTTATCTACCTGTGTTAAACTACTAGCACTCCACGGGAATTTGGCGGTTAATATTGTAACTAAATCATTCACACCATTCAAAAGATGTAAAGCTTCTTAATTTAAAGAAATAAATTTGTCAATTTACTAGATTCGAACCCGGGAACTTTCGCATTTTGAGCTATCGCGCATCTCATTCGGCCACCGAGGCTGTTTTTATTTTGTATTGTTTATTTACAAAATATTACAAATGTCAAAAGATCATAATTAGTTTACAATTTTAACCACAATATTCCCGTGCAGCGCTAGTGCTCTTACACCTCTAGAATACTGGAGTTGGATACCCCTGCCTCTGTATTACATATATGTAGTGACACGATGTCACTTTGACAAGTAAACAAAAACAAATTGTAAATATTCATATTAAAATATAGTTCAGTTGCTCTTGCATTTTGATACGTTGCGTATTAATTATTTGTGGGCTTAAGAACCCTTACAACTGGTGAGAACCCGACGTGATCAAATATGCAATATGACGATCTGGCGATAGTTATCGAAGAAATGACAAAAAAAGTACGCGAGCTTCGCACGGCAGTCGGTCAGATAAGAAAAGACCACGAAAGTGCCAGGACCTACTCTCGAGCTCTGTCACAACATGTCACAAGATCCCGCAGCCGGTTCAACGGGCGAAATTGAACTGGCGACGAATGCTGGTACCACCGACAGTTTGGAACCGACGCTAATAAATGCCGATCTCCATGCAGGTATTCCCCTAAACATCTTAATGCGGAAAACTATAGCCCCTGCCTCAGTCTGCGGCATGTGGACCAGGGGAGTCTCGCCGCCTTTTCTATCAGATAACGCCACGAAAAAGCGCTATTTGATTGATACCGGGTTTGACGTATCTGAAATACCTCCCACTACTGACGACATCAAAAACGGCCCTGGTAAATGTACTCTGTTCGCCGCGAACGGAACGCCACTAAAGACATACTGTTAGAAGTTGGTCACTGTCGACCTCGGACTTCGTAACCTGGCCCTTCATCATAGCTGAGGTTACGAAGCCTATCATCGGTGCTGATTTTCTTAACTATTTCAACTTACTGGTAGATCTTCGCAGCAAACAGCTCAGGGACGGAGACACCGGCCTCGTAGTAACAGCTTCGATCGGGTACAGCGAAGTGTCACGAATCAGTTCACTGAACCATACGGGACAAAGTACAACATGCTACTCCGTAAGTACCCCGAAATAACTCTTCCCTCTGTTTTTCCAAGGCAGCAAAAACATCAAAACAGAGCATTGCTTAGAAACAACTGGTCCCCCAGTGTTCTCGAAAGCCCGAAGGTTATACGGCGAGAAACTAACAGCTGCGAAGCGGGAATTTCAGATGATGCTAGGTCTAGGTCTTGAACGTCCTTCGAAGTCGCCTTGGGAAAGTCACTACACATTGTTCCCAAGAAGGATGGGGGTTGGCGCACTTGTGGCGATTACAGACGCTTAAACGCGGGTACAAAACCAGACTGCTACCCCATCCCTCATATTATGATTTCAACGTCAACCTACGGGGCAAGCGTATATTTACAAAATTAGACCTAGTTCGAGCATACAATCAAATACCAATGAAGCTCGAAGACATCGAGAAAACCGCCATAACAACTCCTTTTGGGTTGTTCGAGTCACCGGTCATGACATTCGAACTGCGTAATAGTGGCCAGACTATGCAACACTTCAAGGACGAGGTATTATGTGGCTACGAAAACGTCTATGCGTACATCGATGATGTTCTTATTGCGTCGGAGAACGAAGAAGACCACCTGCAGACCCTCGACCTAGTGTTCGCACGACTAAAGGAATACGGCCTTTGCATCAACGCGAACAAATGCCAATTTGGGCAGGCCAGTCTGACCGTTCTAAGCTGTGAGATATTGTAACAAAAATATACATTTATACAATTGTTGCTCGGTTGGAGCCGTCAACCTCTACAATTGTCCGTTTTTTTAATTTAAATTTTCTTTTCATATCGATTTCCTATATCGATCGTTGTAGCTTCCGATTATTTCAGCTATCGATAATTCCCCTATCGATACCTTTGACGAGATTCCCTTATACGACGAGACGACGCCAGGAGACGCCATTTTGGCCGTTGTCGCAAATTTTCTTGTGTAAAAGAAGTTTTCTCGGTAGAGGATTTTGTGGATTTTTCCCTCATTTGGGGTTTTACGAAGTTCTGGTAGAGACGGGTACCTTCAGTTGAGGAGCCTTCGAAGTCGGGACGTTTTTTTATATTTCCTTCTATTTCTTCTTTTAGTACTATACATTGTGGATTAACCTGGTAAGTCCCATTTATTTTTCATATTTTTATTTTTCCCTTTCGTTATTCTTTAGTTCCTTTCCTTTCTTCTTATTTTGGTGTCTTAGAACATCCGACTTTCTTGTCCATAGATACGGGTGTTCCGAGGTCCCTGGTTGGACGTTAAGGCCTTGGAGAGAAGAGAGACGTGGTTCTTGGTGTCCTAGTACCTAAGGCAGATCAAGATTAGAAATTGGAACCACTTTCAGATATTACATCTTTTTTTATTACTATGTTTTATATGCTATCTATCTACTTTATCATATCTGATCTTTCTTTTAAAAATTTACAATCTTAAACTTAACATTTCATACATTGGGGAAAAGGGTGGAAGATTTTTATATACAAGTGTATTTATCATTTTATTATTTAAATTAAGTTAGGGGGAGATCTCCATTTGTGTTGAGCTTGGGAGCATTAATTTTGCATTTTTCAATTACAACTATTTTTATTTTATTTAACTATCTAGTGTTTCACGCCTTTTCTCTTGTCACCTGCGGAGACCGGGTTTGGTCATTTGTAAACCCCGGCAACCATATCACTTTATTACATTATACCATGGTAAGTAAGCCCTCTAATAAAAAAAAATGACCTGGCGCTAAATTTTTATTCACCACCCACACCTAAAAACCGTCTGAGTGTCGGAAAACCTTCACAATATCTGCAGAAGGAATTAAGCCATCCTCCGACAGAGTTCGTGCAATTATGGGAATGGAAAGGCCAACTACCATCCGCGGTCTTCGCAAGTTTCTTGACACGATGAACTTTTATCGCCGCTTCATCAAGAGAGCCGCCTTAAAGGATCCTGTAAAAGCGACAACCCGTCCGACCCGTTCCCTGGACGGACGAATCGGAGATCGACTTAAGGAAAATTCGCCGTCGTTGTAAGGAAGCACTCGCACGAGCCGCCATGCTGCACATCCATCCGTGGAAGCTCAGCTGTACATCGCCGTCGACGCTTCAAGCCTGGCTCTAGGCGCCTCGCTCGAGCAAGAAGTGAATGGTAAAAGAGAAATGGTAAAGAGTCTCGTTCTTCTCAAGAAAACTGAGTCCGACTGAACAGCGTTACTCCACTTACGATCGGGAGTTGCTCGCAGCATACTGCGCTGTAAAGTTTTTCCGACATCATATCGACGGCCGCAATCAAATCTTGCTGACAGACCATCGTCCTATTAAGTTCGCGTTTCAGCATAAATCGGATAAGGCGTCCCCGCGACACTCTCGACACCTTGAGCTCATCGCTCAGTTTACGACTGACATTCGATATATCAAAGGTAAAAAGAATTTTACCTTTACCGCCGATTTTCTGTCTCGGATGTCTACCAAAAGTCCGTCCGAAGAAATTAGTGTGCCGGATTACGCGCAGTTGGAAAAAGAACAAGCGGTTGATTCAGACTTACAAGACACCATCAAGAAGCGAGACGGTTGTCTACAACTCACGCCAGTTCAAGAAAGAGGACATGACATCTACTGTGATCGATTCGGAAGAATATTCGTCCCGAAGTCTCTTCGCAGAGAGGTTTTCGATCGCATTCACGGACTATGTCATCCTGGGATTCGAAAGACCCGCCGGTTGATCAGTGAACGGTTCGTGTGGTCATCTCTAGCTAAAGACTGCAACAATGGACGCGTGGTTGTCTCTCTTGTCAGAAGGTGAAGACTCATCGTCACACTCAGAGTCAGCTGGCAGACATCCCTACACCGAAAGGGCGTTTAGAACACGTCCACATCGACATCGTGGGCCCGTTGCCCGAGTCACAAGGCTATCAATATTGCCTCACCGCGATTCGCGATTGACCGTCTGACGAACTGGACTGAAGCAATGCCCATTAAAGACATCACCGCCGAAACTGTCGCTGTCGAATTTAACAGTGCTTGGGTCTCTCGATTCGGTGCCCCAGCCACGGTTACTACTGACAGAGGACGGCAGTTTGAGTCAGCTTTATTTCGAGCACTAACATCTCTTGTCGGAACTGCTCACATTACAAAGACCGTGTATCATCCCCAAGCCAACGGCAAAATCGAGCGTTGGCACAGAACGCTGAAATCCGCACTCAAGTGTAAACAAGGTACGAACTGGGTCGAACTGTTGCCATCGGTCCTCCTCGGCTTGAGGGCAGTGCCCGGACCATCAGGCCACTCCGCCGCCGAATTGCTCTACGGTCAGCATCTTCACCTCCCTGGTGAATTTTTTCACACAAGCGAACCTTCTGCAGCCTACGTTTGTATTTCGACTGCGGGAGCACTTAAGACGCATGCGTCCATCGCCGACATGCTACCCCAGGAAAGAAATATTCGTCCATCCTGAGCTGCAGAAGTGCACTCACGTATTCCTACGAAGGGATTTGGTGAAGGGGCCGCTCGAACAACAATTCTCCGGCCCTCACAAGGTTTTATCGAAAAGTGAAAAATTCTTTAAAATAGAGCTCAACGGTAAGCCCGATACTGTCACTGTCGACCGATTGAAACCAGCCTTTCTCGTGGAAGAAAATACTACACCTAAGCAGGACCTGGTGGCACCCACCCATCCTTTGCAGGGCCTTGTGAAACTCACCCATCCACCCGCTCAAGTCAAACCTCAAGAAGTCGTAAGAACAACGAGATCCGGACGGCGTGTATGATTTCCTACACGACTGACGTCATGACTTGGTGGGAAACCCTATAAGTGATACGATGTCACTTTGACAAGTAAAAAAAAACAAATTGTAAATATTCATATTAAAATGTAGTTCATCTTTGATACGTTGCGTATTAATTATTTATAGGCTTAAGAACCCTTACATATATAACTATGTGAAAGAGGTTTCATAAACAACTAAGGTTTCACACTACCTGCTTTAACTAGACTGTTTAATAACAATTATTTTGTGAAAATTATTTTAAGAATATTCTATCTAAACAAAAACATTAGATGACAATAATTATGTAGTTGCTTTAAATTTTCTGAGTTTAACAATACCCTACGGCCTAATATAATTGTTTAATGATGAAAATATGATGTAGGAAAAAGATTCAGGTAGCAGATTATGCATTAGATAATATCATGTCATATTGTAATTTCGATCTAAGTGAATTGGTAATTTCTTAGCGAAAGATAGATAGATTACGACCTTTCCATGCAATCTAAGGCTATATAGAAGGTACTTATTATTATACTCCTACTAATTTAAATAAAGGATTTTGTAAAGAGGTCCGAAATAGCCAAACTTACTTTATATAGTCTTATGATAATAATATTTATGCTACTGATTTACCTTTAAACTATAAATGAAATGATTTACTTATAAACCTTATGTATCATAAGCTGCTAAATGTGTTTTGGGATATAACCACGTTTATTGTTTATAACCTACTACTTCGTATTTTTTTTAACTAGTTCACTACCTCATCCAGAGTTTTTATACTTTCTTTAGTAAATTCAATGATGTCTAGTTAACTACATTTCATTTTTTTTAAACCAGTTTAGTACCTCAGCCAGAGTTTTAATACTTCATTTATTAAATAAAATATAGTCTAGGTTACTACATTTAATTTTTTAACCCAGTTTACTACCTCAGCAAGAGTTTTTATACTTTCTTAATTAAATACAATGAAGTCTAGCTTACCACATTTCATTTTTTAAACCAGTTTAGTACCTTATCGAGAGTTTTTACTATTTCTTAATTAAATTCAATGAAATCTAGTTTTGATGAAGTTCGAGTTCTTCAGGTGTACCTAATTTCTTACTCCAGCGCGAAGAATATTTTCTTCTGTGTAAATGGTTTCTTTGTCTTCTTTTCTTTTATTTAAAAAATCCACATATTAAGTGAAAAAAACACAAAACAATTAACATGTTTAGTGAAAAAAACAAACAAAAAAATACACATGAGTTAGTATTATTTATACTAATAGCTAGTTCAATTGTTATTATGTTTAAACTTTAATAACTTCCATAAATCTGGCGAAGCAAATTTTTATTATTTCATTTAATTTCATCATTTTTTATTTAAGTAAAATTCTATTTTATCTATTCATCTTTGATTTATATTTTATCCAAGTTAAGGATGCGCTGGAAATTGCTTCCGCAACCTCCCTCAGCTTACCTTTCTCATTTTACTCTCAATTGATAAAATATATAGCTAAAAGACCGTCTTATTTTAGATACCGTTGATGCTAAAATTAGATGATATTTTGATATACAATTCAGTCTAAATACTAGGTTGAGGAATGTTTTTTTATTACTATTGATTTTAAACGTCTTTGATGCAGGAATGTTTGATCTATGACCTTTTTAGACTAAAGGGTTAAAATGTCTTTAAATATCTGGATCGCCATACTTCATTGACTAATAAGTGACCTTTACAAGGTATAACTGCCATGCTGATTATGTTGTTCAAACGAGGTTCTTTGTGAATGAAATAGTTATTTACGCACAAGGGAGGAAAGGATTGCACCCTGAGCGATGAAGTTGGTTCCTGAGACGAAGCCGAGGGAACCATTACGTTCACTCCTGAGGCGAAGCCGAGGGAGTTAATTATTGCGAGGGTGCAAGTGATTTTTACTCCCGAGGTACGTACAATATTTTACCTCCAGAAGGGAGAAAAAAATATAGAAAGATTTTAATTTTAAATTAATTTATTCAACAAGAAATACTTATGTTTATATTTATTTAAAACAAAAAAAGTTAGATATAATATTAACAATTCTCTAATCAATAAGTTTATTCACGTTAAAATTAAATTATAGATAGTAATTATTTTAATTTCAATGCTAAAATTAACCCTTAATAACCTAGCGTTGCCATATGGCAACAGCAAAACCCCCTCCCTTTATTATTGTCTGGAGAGGTCCAAGTTAATTTTAAACTTTTAAAATGTTAATATTATGTCAAAAGCAGGACTAAATTAATTTTTCATCATTATATTTATTGGTTTTGAGCAACCCGTATGCGACAAGACAGGTTTAAAAAATGGAGTATTCCAAATTTGTGACATCGCATGAATTTAATTTTTTTAAATAGATTAATTACTTAAATAATTTTATTATTGATAATAAAACTTTTTGAATAAAGAATGATTAAAAATAAAAAATTATTGCAGTTTCACAAAATTTAATTTTTCTGCCCTAAATTGAGCGTCAATTTGAAAGTTGCTATATGGCAACGCTAGGACATTAGCCTTACAGTTTTTTTCCAGGTAGTAATTTTATTTATTTATATTTACATATAAAGTTTTGATGTTTTTTTTTGCCTAATGTACATTTTTTATTGATTATTTTCTACATATTTAATTTTGTCATTATTATTTTGTTGGAAAGTATAATTAATAAAAAAATCGGTCCGAGACAACTCAGACAAACTTTCTCATATAGGTACTATAGTTCATATTTACTTACCCATTTATTAGTTTTCGTATGTAGATTCAATTATTACTGAACATTTCATCAAAACTTACTATAAAAATAACTTCTCCCGGGCGGGGACTCGAACCCAGCCTCTCTCTGTCCGCGTTTTAATCCATTTTCTCAGGAACTAGATTTTTCCCGGGAAAACGGCTTATATCGTTAGATTCGTAATTTAATGGNAATAATAATATTGAAAGAATAAATAATATCTACATAATATAAAAATAATGCATTTATTTAATAATAAAACCTATATTTTTCATTATAATTAAATGATATAGGTAGATATATTTTTAAAGGTAATAACAAAAACACATGAAAAAAAATTAATAACGAAATAATTACACAATTTTAAAGATAAACATGATACATACCTAATACAAATAATGTAAAAAAAAAATTTTCTTTGTTCATTTAAATAAATTAAGTATTTTGTCAGCTATTTGTGCTTTTGTAACCTAAAATTTGTTTTTACATACATTTTGTAATAGATTTAAAAAAAAAAAAATATTGAGAAAAAAACTGTAAGGCTAATATCCTAGCGTTGCCATATGGCAACAGCCGAAATTTGGGGTAAGGAATTTTTTAAATTTTTTATAACATTTTTTCCATATTAAGGGACCCCTTAACAGACAAAATTCCTAGAAAACCCCAAAAAATTCTACAAAAAAATTAATTCTGGCAGTTAAGGGTTAAGTGGGAGAATCAGCTAAATGAATGGTATTGACAACTGATGTATTTAAATAATAGATTAGTTAATCTACATTTAGAAATTATTATTTCACTTTTAACTTGATTGTTTCTTTTACTGATGCATCACTATGGCAACCGTAGTGGATGTTATATGATATGTGTGAAGATGACATTACATATTTAGACATGAAACAAAAGTTAGTAAATGAAATGTGTATTAGCACCAACCTTATTTACGTCTACTTTATCTAGGGCAACACTGGAGGGAATCATGAGAGTTCATGATTCCCCAGTTTACTCATTACTCCCTGTTCCACCCGCCCGGGTGCAATGAGCTACTTCCCTCCCTGTAAACTAAGGAGAAAAGTTCACTTTTTCTCCCCGCTGGAGGTAAAATAATATTTTATCTTGTTCACTACAAAATTATTAATTAAATAAGATTTTTAATGTTGATTTAGGGTTTTACCACCAATAAACTAATGAAAATGTACAATTAAAACAATAATAATAAGGATATAACTTTTTTATTAGCTTCTTTTTCTTATGACTGCCACTGTGTAGGGATTGGTCCAAAAGGAACTGGCAGACTTTATTTTTAATAAAAACCATTAATTTTCTTTAGATTCTGAAGATTTTTCATTAGCCTCATGTAAGTATTTAATGTTAAGTTTATGGAGTTCCCTCCTCCACTTAGGATGTTCCCTCTATCCTGCGTTTCGTTGCAAGTCAGCTGGTACATCAGGACGAGCAAATCAAACGTCACACGAAAATGCGAGGAGGGAAGAAAGTCTAATCGAATCTACGGTGAAAATGTCATAAGGAACTGCAATGAGTTACCGATGATCAGATAACTGTCACAGATAACTTCTATTTTTGGCATTCACCACAAAAATAAACACATAACCACCGTAATAGTCCGTTTATATCACAATAAACTAATTAAAATGACGTAATTCAGCAAAAAACAATAAGAGACAAATAAAGTCAAACGCAACATAGTATAAACAACCAGGAGATAGACTCTTGAGACTGTCATACCTGGTCGTAACCTTCTATCGAATTGGCATGGGTATTTGGTATTAACCAGAACCACCTTGGTTTAAATGTGATCTAATCTCACAGAATAATTTTAGTTTTATAAATAGAAAAATATATTGTAAGAATAATTTCCTTTCAATATATTATAACAATGCAGTTTTTGTGTTCACGCGTATGTTCCAGAACAAAACCTCATCTTAATCATCCTCATAATATGTAATCTCAATTGATAATTATTTATTAATGTTTTAGTAAATGATAATTAATTATCATTTTGCTAATTTAATATTATTTAGCTAATATATATTAATTTGTTTCAGAGATTAGCTGTGCGTGTTATGTCCTTGCGGTGGGAAAAGCTATCTCCAGCCGAGTTCACACAGCTACAGGACTTAGCCTCTTGTAAGTAATACAGTATTTTACCTCTGATTTTATTTAAATGATAAGTTTATTTTTTCATAGTAGGGTTCTTTTATTTTATGGTTTTAAAGTTAAAAACGTATTTTTATTTCCTTAATTGACAAAAACGACAACTGCCACATTAATAAATGTCAACTGTATAGAGAGATTGTCTCTTAAATATTTGAAAACTATCAACCTGGGAGGAGAGGGTAATACGTTTTGAAGTAAAAATAAAAGTATTAGAAATTAAATTTACTGGTAAAGAGTACAAGTGATCATAAATAATTATATTAATTTTATTTGGTATAAATTTACCTATTTTTCCTAAGGTTGTTTTTAATTTTAATAACGTATAGTAGTAGATCACAAAAATAGTTAGAGTTAAAATAGTAGAGTGAGTTATCCCAGTTCTGAGTAAAAAAAAATTCAGATTTAAAATAAAGTGAGGATTTTTGTACTAAGACCTTGCTTAGTGGTAAAATGAGATCTTATAAAGATCGACTTCATCATAGTGATATGCCAGGAGTAGAGTATAAGATGAACAGTCTCCTTAAATCTGTCGTTTACATGGTACTATTTACGTTTCCATGATGTATAAATACGGATTGAATCCTGATTAGAGATTTAACAAGTCAGGTGTTTCTATGAGAAGTATTCAATCCCTTTTCAATACTTTAATCATAATCACAAATAATTTTGTAAACTTCACCTATTATAACCATGATTGTTATGTTTGTTTTTAAAAACAAAACAAAAATAATTGACAAATAAAGGTTATGTATTTTTAGATGAGTGGTGTTTGTAAAATTTGACAATTTTTGACAGAAACGCTCACACTCTGCTCATGGATCAAGGATCAAGTTCAGGTGTTTCCATGAAATTCGATCCAGATACGATCCTAGAATCTAGTGTATCGTATCTGGATCTAAATCGCAATCAATCCGAAATGCACCTAGGTTTCCATGGATACTTTGAATCCAATAACTGCAATGAAGCCGTATTTAAACATCATGGAAACGTAGTAATTACAAACTTGTAGTTTCGCTTTTGACCCTAACAACAATATTATGATATATATATACAGTGTGTCCCCGGATGGGGTTGCCAATAGGTGTAAATGACAAAAAATTTCATTTTTCGAGAAAAAGTCACTCTTCATAAAAAGTTCTGCTTGTTTTAAAATGAAGATTTATCATATTAAAAAATGCATACTATGTAAACTGCATTCAAAATTCGCAATTGTCTACAATTGCTTCAAGAGTAAAGAGGGTTTATTTTTAATTTCTCGACAAAAAGTTACTCTTCATAAAAAGTTTTGCTTGCTTTCAAATAGAGAACTACCATATTAAAAAATTAATTAGATGTAAACTCCAGTCAATAAATTGTAATTTTTTAAAATTGCATTAAGAGTAAAATGGTAGAAATTTTGATTTTTCAAAAAAAAGACACTCTTTATAAAATGTTTTATTTTTCATCCAAAAGTAATTTATGCCATCAAAAAGTTAATATTGAAATATTCGGTTTTAAGTGTCCCCCGATTGGGTTGCCTATACGTGTAAATTAAAAAAAANGAGGCCACTTTAGTGGCCTCTGAAGTGAGGAAAAGTTCCGAGGTACCTCGTACCCCATTTTTTAAGAAGAAATAAATAATAAATACGATTTTCTCAATAAATGCTTTCATGTTGTTTTTATCAAAAAAAGCAATATCACAAATTTTAATGCACTCAATGAGACCTTTAAATCGACCCCGCATAAATTAGAATCTGACAAATTTTACTTTTTATGAATGGCAGGGGATGGGGGGGTGGGGTTGAAATTTAATTATTGAACTTTTTTATGCGACAAATAAATTTGTAATAGTATCTTAAAGAAATTATAAATGATACTTTTTTCTTGTATAGTCGAAATTTGAACCGGTTTACTCTTGTACGATTTTAGGAAATTGTGCTTTCTAGGTACAGGGTACATTTTGAACAAAAACTAATACTCTAAATCTACATTTAAGAACAAGCAGAAAATTTTATGAAGAGTGACTTTTCTTCGAAAATT
>KZ651823.1:2212-18378 GCA_001010745.2 Gerris buenoi
CCCTGCAAGTTGTTTGTTTTGTTTATTGTTTGAATGATGTCAATGTGACATATTTTTCGTTTCTTATATAATTTAAATTCTAAGAATATTTCTTTTTACCAGATTGTACCAGATAACGTTACATTACGATTGTCAGTTTTCGGATGTATTAAAGTTCATTGTTTTAGTCTGCGTTAAAAGATTTCTTCTTAGAATTTAAATGATATAAGAAACGAAAAATATGTCACATTGACATCATTCAAACAATAAACAAAACAAACAACTTGCGGGTCCTGCTAAGCCCGCAACATTGTTTGTTTTGTTTATTGTTTGAATGATGTCAATGTGACATATTTTTCGTTTCTTATATAATTTAAATTCTAAGCATATTTCTTTTTACCAGATTGTACCAGATAACGTTACATTACGATTGTCAGTTTTCGGATGTATTAAAGTTCATTGTTTTAGTCTGCGTTAAAAGATTTCATTATTTAATTTAACAATTCGCGCTGGCTAGATTCGGCCAGCGACAGTAAAAAGAAATAGTAAAAAGAAATAGTAAAAANGATAACAGCTCAGGAAATAGCTCTGGAGACTAAACGAGACCCCATTTTAAAAAAGGCTATTGATTACATTCAGAGAGGATGGCCAGAAAAGATTAATGCAGAGCTAGTACCTTTCGCACGTCGTCAAGTGGAACTGTCGATATTGCAGGGGTGTGTAACTTGGGGACAACGGGTGGTGATCCCAAAATCATTGCAGCCGGGCCTATTAAAACAACTGCATTCTGTACATGAAGGAATGGCAAGAATGAAAATGGTTGCAAGGTGTTATTTTTGGTGGCCGGATTTAGACAGACAAATTGAGGTGATGGTGTCGTCTTGTTGTGTGTGCCAGCAATATCGAAANTTTTACCAGATTGTACCAGATAACGTTACATTACGATTGTCAGTTTTCGGATGTATTAAAGTTCATTGTTTTAGTCTGCGTTAAAAGATTTCATTATTTAATTTAACAATTCGCGCTGGCTAGATTCGGCCAGCGACAGACATAGTATGAAACGAAGTATGAAACGAATCGACATGATGCCATAATACTCGTACGAATAGCAATTACAGTTATAAAATAAAAAATGTAATACATTAAATAAAAAACTATTGAGGTATAAAAAATAGCATCACACTGTATTGAAAAGGAAAATTTAACAACAAAAAAAGTAATTATAAAACAAAAATTATTCTTATTATAATCTAATTAAAAAAAATGTATAAAAATATAACGAATAATTCAACATTATAATACAACATAAAACAACATGCCAAAACCGGTCAATTGTTTCAATTACAATTTTTTGTGTGAAGACGTTGATTGGTTATTGAACTACACCTCTTTCATGATGAGTCGCTATAACACATTGGAGAAAAACAAAGTCGAGGATGTTATGACATTCTTCAACTGAAAGTTTATTTTTTTCTTAATTGTAAAATAATTGCAAGATAAAAAAAACGTTTTATTTATTTATTGTTTTATTAGGGTGTTAGACAACTAGGTCATATAAACTGTGATGATGTCAACACTGGAGAGCGGGAACAGGACGAGTAGCAGGCACGGAGGTTATAGTTTTGTTAAATGTTGAATGCTCAATCTGTTATAACGTGTTCTGTTTTATGATATGTATTAAAGTGTTTTTAGCAAGTATTCTGTGAGTTATTGGTTTTATTACATAAACCCAAAAAAAAAACTTTTTATATACTACGTTTTTAAATTTTCTGTCATAAATCATAAATTTGAAACCTGTCAAAATGAAGATTGTAAATATGGGACATGCCAAAACAAATAAAATAACTTGCGGATTTTTTCCGAACTAACTTTTCATACAACACAATTTGCTGAACACTTAATTAAATGTTGCTGAAAGATGGCTAAAAGTATTAAAATGCATTGTTATCGTGTTCTGAGCTATGCTAAAAGTTTCAAATGTATAGCTATTCGGGAAGTTAGTTAAAAATCGATTGCCAGATTTGTACCGGACATACAAACAAGAAACCAAGCTAATAAAAACTTAGTAACAGTAAAATATAGTCAGGTTTAAAATATTTTGCACACACTATAACAAAATATGTCAAACTTCGATTATTTGACAATACTTTCCATTCTTCGGCCCTCAACACATTAATGTGACAAGTATAGTGATTTTAATTGTTGTTAATAGTATGAAATTTTCAATCTCTCAAATAAAAATATCCCTGTAAACGTCAGAGCTTGCATTCACTATTTCCCTCACGCCTTAAGTGCGAAAAAAAAGAAGAATTCTACACCTTAACGCACGATTAGCGTGTTTTTTTTTACATTTAACAAAGCTACTTTGCTGTTTGTTTTATTAAAGTAACTGTTTATATCAAGTTTTTAGTGAAAAAGAATGTGTGATTTAAGTGATTATGACGTAAATGAGGAGAATAATAATACTTCTCCCGAAATAATTAATTCGGCACAAAATATACAACTAATGAATTATAGTTCAGGAGATATCGTGCAAAAAAGTGTCTGACTAACATCAAGCTAGAATTTTGTATACAAGTTAATCTTTTAGCGCCTTTTAAGAATATGTGGTCGGCTAAGTTTGTCTGCGGGACATAGCTTGGCAGTAGGCATTTGAAAAAAACAAAATGGTGGAGAGCGGCAATGTCCCGCCAATTATGATGGAAAGAAGATTCTATGATTTTCATGATTCTGAGTGCAGAATTAGTTAGTAGACCAAAAATCAAGTCGATGATATTTTCACACTTGATAGGTTAGTTATTCAAATATTACTAAAAATCAACGTGGTCACCTGTCAAAGGACAAATTACCGAAATAAGCAATGTAATACCGTGTTTTTGCTCACTGCAATAAGATAAACAATTTGTGTTAGTGAGAGACATCAAGGGATGTGCCGCAAGCGCGACACATAGGAACTGTTCCAACATCCGACAATATGATAATAAGATGTTGACTCGGCATTACGCCATGTCCTGCATCGTTTCGTCGCGTCCGACTCATCAGGGGCCCGACAATGCCCAATTGTTGATGTGTTTTGCCAGAAAGCAAGAATGACAGTGTGAGAGCACGCTCGTCTCTGATAAGCCCTGTATCCGATCTTACTGATCTGGTATAGGTCCAGAGTTGGGGTTGGGTGGGCATCGTCGGGCCCCTGATGAGTCGGACGCGACGAAACGATGCAGGACATGGCGTAATTCCGAGCCAACATCTTCGTCGCGCTTGCGGCACATCCCTTGGTGTCTCTCACTAACACAAATTGTGTAAATTATTTTATCTACGATTGATACGTAATATAAACATTACATCTCTGTTTAGAATCGTAGAAAGTGATTCTTTACACACCTGTATTAATTGCGCATGCGTGTCTCATTGTTTCGAACAATTCCTCTTTTTTCCACTCTAGTGACGTAAAGAAGAAGAATTCCTCTTTTTTTCCACTCTAGTGACGTAAAGAAGAAGAATTCTCAACTTTACACACGATTAGCGAGTTTGTTTACATTTAACATAACTAATTTGATGTTTATTTAATAAAAGTAACTGTTTGTATCGAGTTTTTTTGTGAAAATCAATGAGTGATTTAAGTGATTATGAAGAATATGAGGAGAATAATACGCCTTCCGAAATAATTAATTCGGCACAAAATACAACTAACGAATTGATGTCATCTTTATCAAAAGAGAAATACTGAAATACGAGCTTACATACAGGAAGTTTATTATTTTTTTCTGCATTTATTATTAAAATCTAACAATCGTAGATAAAGTACGGTACACAACTCGTGCGAAAACGGCATATTGCATTGCTCGTGTGGTTTTTACTACCCTCGCTGTCGCTCGGGTGTAAACTCCACACTCGCATGCAAAATGCTACTTTCCACACACGACGCGTAATGTACTATTAGTTAAGCTATTATATATATTTAAAGACCAACAAATAAAAACAAAAAAATATTTTTTTGGATTAAATGTGGTTGCCTTAGCTTGGCAATGAGAAATAATTATTATTTATTAAATTATTGTTCAAAGATTAACTAAAATTCGAATTTTAAAGACTTTTTTACATTGTGAGTTTTTCTTTAACATTTTTGTGCAATAAAGAAAACCAGTAATGCATAGAATAATTGCCGAACAGTATATTTGTAAAACTTCAGGTCAAATCATGTACAATTTATATCAGGTCACAATCATTAATAAATTATCCAATGACATGGGACACACAATCCATGTAATTATCACAAATGATCAGAGACACCAACATAATTAATCCAACAAATAAAACAGGGTTGCATATAGAATTAGAATAAAGATATGACTTTAGTCAATATTTAAAACTTTATGTTCAACACTACGACTCAAAATGAATTTATGGGCGACTCCTTATGAATAATCTTTAGAAATTAGCCATCATGTTGTTATAGGTGAATTGTCTAGGTCAGCGTTTCCAAAACTTTTCAGTCCTGTGACCCACCTCCAATCGGAATTTTTTTTTCGCGGCCCCACTTGTACATAGAGGTGCTGGACTGCAACCTACTCTCTCTAACCCCCCCCCCCCTACTGCTAGGTTTGATACTCCCTCCTTGTCTTTAACCAAAACCTTTTTATACTTTATTTTCTATCCTGAGTGTTCCCCACCCGTAGAAAACCCCAATTACAACATTTCTCGTACTTACGTGAGTGGATATTTTATATTTTAATATGTGTATATGTGTATTTGCAACTGTTTGGATCCCTAGTCTAACTTCCTATAAAAACAAAGGGATATTTTTAGTCCAATTTACTTTGGGACTGGGACAAAAAAATAACACTCTGTTATATACAAAAAATGAATATGCATTTGTCCCAAAGTATATTACACTAAGTATACCTTTGTCGGAATCAGTGACGGAACAAGGGTGGAGCAACCGGGGCAGTCGCTCGCGAGCCTGAGGGGCGCCCAATTGTTAAAGAAAATGGGCTACAGCCCAGGGCGCTAAATTTTGTTAAAGACGGGTCTGGGGCGCCAAATTGCCTAATTTTCCTCGTGATCTAACATGCCTAGTTCCGTCACTGTTCGGAAATTCTTCTTTGTGCCATTTTATAACTTATTAAAATGGCCAGGGGAGATTTTTACGAGTACAATTAACCAATTTTTTTAAAATTATAAAAAAAGTTATTTATGGAGATTTTCGTTTGGTTTTGTGTTTGTGCAAATAATATGAAGGTTTGTAGCCATCCTGATCGAATTCCCCGGCCTTAGAAAACCCCTATTTTCAAAACCGCCTGGTCTAAAGTTGTTAAATTGAAAAAAAGGAGCAGTTTAAAAAAAACCCGAAGTCAATCGGACAATTTAAAATAATTATGTGTTCAAGTGCAGATTTACCACAAAAATTACCAATGTAATGATCTGAACCAGGTTTGGCGCCCCCCAAGACCGGCGCCCCGTGCCGCCGCACGGGTCGCACGGGCCTCGGGCCGCCCCTGCCCATAATAGGAATTTCCTCGCCATCCGGAGGAAATATATAGCTAGGCCACACCTAAAACTAAAACGAAATCTTAAAACAAACACTATATTACACAAAATACTATTAACTATGTAGTAATGGATCGTTAACAATATTCCGTGTTTAAGCAATTCCATCCGTAACCCTTTCAGATGGTACCAAAACTTGTATTTACTATGATGTAAATTGGCCGTGGCTAAAGTTTAATACAATATAACTATACAAATAATAATACTAATAATAATAAATGTATCTATATATAAGCTTATAAAAATTATTATTGGTTAAAGAGTAAATATGAAGTTATTTATGTTTCTTTTTATTTGATTTTTATACATAATAATTTTTCTCAGAAAAAAGGACAAATGTAAAGAATAATAAATATCCGACTTAAAGAGCATTTGAGTAAGGTTTAAGCACCCGAATCGGAAATTAAATCAGTCAATAATTGTACACGCCATTAGAATGAGAGCTCAAAGTCAAACATAACAAAAATTAATCAAATCTACTGTATATAAGAAAGAACTGATGTAGAACCGTAGGGTTTGTGCTAGGAATAGGTGGCCGTATCAGAGTCTTAACATATTGGATATGTTGATGAGATAAATTGTAGGTCATGTCATGAAATAAATTACATTGTATTTGAGTAGTTTTATTACAGAAAATTACTCTGCCGGACTTGATGAATAATAATAAAGATAATAAAGAATAATGATAAAGACCTAAATCAACTTTACGTTCACGTCTAGAAAACACAACTTAACTATAAATTACCCTAAATAAACTAAAACAAACATTTAAATATTGTAAATATTCAAAACATATAAAATATTACATAAACATATAAATATTACATAAACATATAAAATATATATAAAATAATAATAAATACATATATATAAATCGGTCTCAGTATTTTAGGCTCCATGCGTCTGCAAAGTCGACACAGAACCAGATTTATAAACTTTTTAGGACTTTAAAATGTAAAAATCCATTTAAATTTCATTTTTGTACCATCAAATTCTTTCTGTCTATATATACTTGGCTCAAGTGAAAGTAAAAACAAAAGCAAATAAATAAATAAATAAGGAGATGATTAAATGTATTTAATACTCAAAATAGATTTATTTATTTATTTATCAAGAGAAGTAATTTGAAAATATAAAAAAAAATCGGGTACGGGGTACCTCGGAACTTTTCCTCACTTCAGAGGCCACTAAAGTGGCCTCTCCTGCTGCGTCGCAGCAGGAGGAAGCAGCATTAGACTGATTTATTATCATTTAATAACTACATTTTTAATAACTACATTTTATTNTATTTGTTTATATTTATTTATTCTTGTTTTTAACTATAACATAATAATAAACCTAAGGTTATAAAAATTATTACATATGATTTATTAAAAACGTAAATATTGCGTTATTTTCGGAACTTTAAATTCTTTTTTCTTTATATATATACTCATTTTTCCAGGTACAAAATACAGATAATTTAAATAATAAATACTCGTTTTAAAGAGCATTAATGTAGAATTCTAAAACCCCAATCTGAAATTAAATCGACCCATAACTACTCATCCCATGAGAGCTCAAAGTTCAAAATTTAACGAAAAATTAACAAATTTACTCGATTTAAGGTAGAACCGTTGATCATACGACAAAAAGTCATAGGACCAAACTTGTAGATCTTTTAAAATCAGTTACCGCTGGTGCCATCCGCTTCTCGATAGGACCTACCTTTTGGCCGCTAGAGCCCTTCAAAGAAAACCCTAAATTTGCGTCCGCCATTTTTGTTTTTTAAGGGAGGGGGGGATTTTTTTTCGACTCTTCAGATTTTTCTAGTCGGTTTGGGCCGATTCTGGACCAAACGCAAAAAACCGCATGTCTCTAGGTGGTCTGGAAGTGCCCAATAATTTTGATAACCCGATTAGCTGATTAGCCACTTTATATATGTATATAATAATAATAATAATATATAAAATAATACAGTCGAACCTCGATATAAAGTTTTAGTTGGGCCCATCTTAAAAAAACGTTATATCAAAGAAAACGTTGTATCAAAATTGAAAAAAATAAAATAAATAGTTCGGGACTTTCATTAAACAACGTTTTATCAAGAAAAACGTTGTATCAAGTGACGTTATATCGAGGTTCGACTGTAATAATATTTCTACTTAAACTTAACTCTTCGAGGAGAATTTTTGTGTGATTATTTAATTTTAATTATTAATTATTAATAAGTTTAATTATTTAAAGATTTCATTTTTGCAGCCCAAAAATGTTTTAAAAGGGACCCAATCCGCGACCCACCAGTGGGTCGCGACCCATAGTTTGGGAACCGCTGGTCTAGGTGAATCAATTAGCTGAGCCAATAAAAAGAAGAATAAGGAACATTATTTTATTTTATTATTTTTTATCTAAACTTTAATAAGTCCATTGAAAAATCCAGTTAACTCAAATAGAAGTTTTGTTTTGGTTTTCTTTTTATAATAGTTCATATACATAGTGTATCCCCGGATCGACGCATATTCATGGAATCTTTTTGAAAAAGACTAAAAAATTTTTGAATTGAAATTTTATCTGCTGGGGTTCAGTCCTGCTTGAATGGAAACTAATTTATGTCATAATTTTGTTTCGAAAAATCAAATATGTCTTGGAAATTTACAAAAAAATTATATTTTTCTCATTAGTAAAGTACTTTTTCTTTAGCAAGATAAAATACCAGTCACGCACCATGACTTAATGAGCGAGTTTTCAAAGAAATCTGCGTATTATTAGCTTATGATAATATAGGAAAATTTTGGTTTAGAATTTGGATGGGAGAAAAAAATTTGGAACACACGGGTACGGGGTACAAAAGTGAAAATAGTATAAACCCTACAAGATGCATGTCGTTGGAAAGCTCTTTAAGAGTACAGTAATTGTTTTTATGTACACTTTTGTCATATTTTCATATTAGAGTTAGCTAAAATGGGAAAAACATGTTTTTATGCTATTTTTGACCCTAAATGGTAAACATTTGACACATAAATGGACTCCAAAAATTCTGGTCAACGGACTCATAATTTCTTTTAATATTATTGATATTATAAAATTTGTCTAGAATTTTTAAGTTCATCTTAGCATGAGATATCGTCTGGAGTGACACATATAAATACATACATACATACATATATACATAAAAAAGTGTTAAATTTTAGAAATCGATTTAGAATTGTCTAAAACGGATTTCCTTGGAAAAATTCTTCAAAAATTCGCATTACAAAAATTTTTGAAGCCATTGCAATAGTTTAATTGTCTTCGAAAATTCGCTAAAAGATTTTCTAAATGAAAAACTAAGTAAAGCCTCCTTCACACGACGACACTAATGTCGCGACATTTAATGCCGTGACACTCCTTGACTCTCAGCGACTTGGTTATAGTGCGTTTAGTGCGATATATCTACTGTTCATACGACGACACTCGGCTACACTAATGTCGCTGCATTAGTGTCATCGTGTGAACGAGGCTTTAGAATACAAAACTTCAATGAAGGCGGATGGTTGGAATTTTGTATTTTGTCATTGCATATTTTGCCTAGTCCTAGTGTGCTATTAAAAATAGTTTCTTATTTCGAAAATACCTCGAAATCCCGTGAATATTGTTTTATTAGTATGAAATTAAATTTAATCGTGAATATTATTTTTTTATATTTATTTTTTTTTTAATTTATTTATTTTTATTATTCTTATTTCTAATAATAATTATCTAAATTTCTTAACAGACGAATAAAAGTTAAAATAAAACTTTTTTTAACTTGCATAGTTTATAAATTTCGTAAGAACATTTCCTAACGAAATTATTCAATTAAAAAAAAACATATAATAATGCAATATATCAAAGTAGGCGGAGAGTTTTCAAATTTTGTATTATTACTAAGTTTTTCTTTCTTAACAACTTTTTAAAATAACATTTTGTCGTATCTCCTAAAGAAAAAGCACTTCACTAGTGAGAAAAAAACAACTTTTTATTGCAAATTTCCTGTACATATTTTATTTTTTCGAAAATAAAAAATACGGCATAAATTAGTTTCCATTCAAGCAAGGCTGAAACTCAGAATATGATTCTATTCAATAAATTTTAGTATTTTTCACCTATTCATGCGGCGATCTAGTTTTATATACATATAAATCTATATTAAATATATAAGGTTTTACATTTAAAACATTTTATTAAATGCTTCATCAGAAGCGCTATACTTCGCCCTTTTCCTAAGTGTTTCTTTATGTCGATAAACATTTCCACATGAGTCATCAATTATAAATGTATAGATATACGTAATGTTTAATAACTTGTTTATTTATGACATTTGTACATTTTATGACATATAAAAATAAATATATAGATGTTTTAAATAAAGCTTCCCGCACACGCTCAATATTAATGTCAATAATATAGAGAATACTATTGTCAATGTGCAATTTAATAACAAATTTTCATCAATACTGTTTTTTTATATCAATACCAACTTCCCACACGGTCTATAATATTGACAATACTTTTTTATATTGACAATAGTATTGACCGTGTGCGGGCCGAATAAATTATCCTTGTATAATTTAAACATTAATAATCTATATATTTCTTTTTATATTTCATAAAATGTACAAATGTCACAATTGAAAATAAACTAAACAACTCTCATTTCATCAGACCTAGGGTAGTATGTCTCTAAAAGAGGTAGATGTTTAATAACATCTCAAAATCAACATCGGACGTTTAGTTTTTAAGATATGTTGGTTTGCAAAAATTAAGAGGCAGACCGACAGACAGACACGGAACCAAAAACGTTCCCTGATGTCTAAAATAGATTTCTGTCTCGGAATTTTTAAAATTGGAGACATAAAAGATTTTCGTTCTTCAGAACGATCACGTAGTTTCCGTTACCTTCGGTAAGCTCGGAAGCAATATATATTTTTATATATGTATTGTATATACATTTTTTGAAAAAAAGTTTCTTTGTACTTGTAACTTGTAGAACGTACTAAAAAGCTACTTCAAATTACTATTTTATTTCAAATTATTACTACACTTCGGGACTTCAATTGTTAAAGCTCCTTTTTAGTTTTTTCTTGAAGGATTTATATTTGTATGAGAGAGAAATAATGAACATTTAATACTTTATAGATATGTAATAAGAATAAAATTAATACATAATATATATTATTTATAATAAAATAAAATGTTGTGAGTTCGAATCTTAGAGAGGCGAGACATGTTTTACTCTGATGATCTCATGTTGTAGACGAGTAAAGCGGCCGGATAATAACCTATAATAAACTAGGCTGTTAAACGGGACTGAAAAAAAAAAAAAAAAAAAAAAATTAACGAAACTTAATAATATGCATTAAATTAGAATAACTTATTTAAAACAATAACTTTTATTAGATAGTTCTAACGCAGGTATTCAGTTTGGTGAAATTACTGATACAATCCACTGACCATTCGCTGAAACCCTGGTGCAGATATCAGGAATACTATAATTAAATTTATTGCCAAATAAAGTTACACCTACTTGAGCCATTGTGCAGCAATAATATATTTAGCTAGTGAATCTCCCAGAATAACTCATAACTCTAAAATAAATACTATCACTCTAAAATAATAAAAACGAATAAAACGAATTAACATAATTGAAAACATATTAAATACCCAATAAATTTAATTTTTTCCATTTTCAATGTTTTTGTCGGAAAGAGAGATATAAAGTATCAACGCTTTTCGCGAATTACTATTCTATTGTCACTATTTCTACAATTTGGATCTCACGTCGCTAATGCATGTATCGAAACGTTTAGGTTAAGTGCTTAAGAGACGAGGGTACAACATTGGCTATGGTAATTAAAGATGCACGATCCACGTTGTATGTAGTTATGTAAGGAAAAGAAGAAAAAAATAATTCAGTCGACAAGTTCGACAACGTTTAACGGCTGCTACATGTGACAAACTGACTATAGCTGAAGGAAGAGGCATAATGAAAACTACCGTGGTCTTGATAAGACATTTTTCTTATGCGAGCACTGGAACATCGACGAATACGAAGTGCTCCGTCATAGGTTCATAAGGTTCGAAGATGACGCCTCTGCAAAACCTACTCAAAATAATCGGACTTTAGATCCGATAAATCCGATCTAATCAAAATAAGAATTTAAATCCGGGGGGAAAAGCGCTGAATAAACGTGAGGGTGGGGGGTGGATGAGTTGATAATGAAGGCCTTATATATGGCCTAACGGTCAGCAGTTAAGTTAACAGCTCAGTCCAACTATATTCACTAATTCCTAGTTCTACCTTGCTCAAACTCTCTGGTATGTATTTTAATTATTCAAATTTGTATTCTTTTACTTAGTATAGTTGTATCGACTAGTATTTTCTGTCATCAGTTTTATTATGAATTGGATTTTCCTTCATTTTTATATTCAGTTACTGGTATTCCATTTTAAACCTTACACATTCTACCTGTGTCAAAGTGGAGGAGCACTTCGTCTGCTTCGGCTATTGGCAATAAACATTTAATTCTCAAAGAAATAAAACAAACTGTCTCTCCACGTGAAGTAAAATACTTTAATACAAAGCAGCTTTCAGCCTTCAAAAGGCCATCATCAGTGCCTATTGCGGAAGAAAAATAATTAAAAGAATAAAGACATTTCTAGTGAGAGGTGAGTCATTTCACGTCGATCTCCGACATGAAATGACTCACCTCTCATTATAAATGTTTTTATTCTTGTAATTATCTTTCTTCCGCAATAGGCACTGATGATGGCCTTTTGAAGGCTGAAAGCTGCTTTGTTATATTATTAAAGTATTTTACTTCACGTGGAGAGACAGTTTGTTTTATTTCTTTAAGATGACCTTCATAGACGCTCCCATATCCAACATTTAATTTTCAGGTTCATCTATTATTATTCTATTCTTACTTTTAAAAGAAGTTACAAAGCAGTGTGATTTCTTCCTTTGAGATCATTAATTCCGCAAGCGACGTAGTAAGGCCGAAACTTGGTCTTTCTTCGGCCAGTACCTCGCATTCTTCAGATGGTTTATTTGCGTCACAGTTGGGACATCCTTGTCTTTCTAAACCTAGGAGTAGATAACTATATGAGTTTTTATTGTGTGGACACTAGAGTGGCAACTGGTTTTGCCTTAATTATGTTATTTATATAAACACAATTTTATTACTTATACAACGTCAGTCTAGATCAGTATAGCTTCACTACTCTATATTATTATTATTAATCTTTTAAATGTACAGCGGATTTCAGCTTACGTTTCTAATTAAAGCATAATGGCGATAACTCTGTTGTCATCTCTACATTGGAGGATAGTTCTTCTATGATACTTGACCTTCTAATACCAATATTAGAAATCAGAAAATTTTGGCTCAATTGAATTGAAAATAATAAATTATTTTAAATTTATAGACGAAAAGAAAATATTTTGTATACTTGTATCATTGTTGGCCCAAAGTAGTATATTTTCCTATTTCACTCACCTTGAATATAAAAGATGAATCACGAACCTAATATAAGAAAATGTTATTCATTCACTGGACGTTACTGCAATAACAACAACTAAAAGTTGGAAGAAAAATGCATAAAAGTACATTACTATTTTTCTTGGTTGCCAGAGAAAATGTAATACTTTAAACTAAACTTATAACTATGTAATGATCTAATTTATAAATTTCTTCAAATTATTTTTTCTAAATAGTTATTCGTAGGAGAGTGACTTGAATTATTATTATGATTTTACTATGATTAGGTGTGTGATATTTTTTTTTTTTTCTTGTGTAACCATCGTATGTTTGTACAGGGTAAACAAAAAAACTGAGAAAATCTTACATTTTCGCAGGGGTAAATTATTATAGCAATCAACCAAATTATGTAGCTTGGGAAAAATTATTAAGATTTGTCCCAATAGCTACCAAAAATCTATTTTTACGATATTTTACTTACAATATTATAATTTTTATTTGCTCAACGATATTTATTTTGCTGCATTTGCATTTCTATTCTGACAATAATTATATATATAAAAATAGCAAATACATACAAGTAAATTTACTTTCTAAATAAAAAGCAAGTATGTAAATCAGATAAAATGTTCGACAATTTACGTAGGGGTTTTAGAGGGTTTAATCGATTCTGACATTCCCTAACATCATTTTAATAAATTAAGCTTTGTACCATAAATGCATTTTGAACTTATTTACTTTTGCGTCGACCAGCTAATTAAATTTTCTCCCTCATCAAATAAGTGTGATAAAACGATACTAGTTAAGCGTCACGGTAATTTGAGAACCACTTGTGAGATTGCAATGCAATTATCCCTAAGGGGAATGATAGTCTAATTAGACATGTTGGTAAAAAATAGAAATTTAGGATTTGGTAGGTCAGTAATCTGATTGCATGATTATAGCTAAAAATAATGTCATTTTTCATTAGTTTCTTTGCGTTCAAAATATGACGAAAAATAAATTAATAACAACTAGAGGGCTCTGCCCCCTACTCACTTCGCTCGTCGAAAAGCGGCCGCTGCTTTGAGCCTTCGCACGATTTGACGATTTGACATTTTAAAATTTAACACTTTAATTTTTAGTTTATTAAAATAAACAATCATTAATACTATGCCGACTTCATAAAAAAAAACTAACTAACCAAACAAACCCTTCAGACTCGCTACGGGGTGTTTTATTTTCAATTTAATGGATTTATAAACTACTATGAAGAAACTTTTAAATTACTTTACAAAGCGAGAATATCTAGATTCTATCCCTCCCCCTTATTTTTACAACCCCTGCCCTTTGATAAAATAATTTGCTAACATCCCAAATTAGTAATTGATTCCGACTACTGAAGAAAAATTCTTAAAATTTTTAAAATGGAAATGCAGTGGTATTAAAATTGAGCTTAACACACAAAATTGAGCTTAACATTATACCCAAGAACCTCCAAAATCTAATCAGCCACATATATAAAATTTTAAAACAGATATACAATTTTCTGAACTTAAATTCGTAGTAAGGACTACTCATTCAGTGGAAATACAAAATTTGAGCCCAATCAGATAAATGTTCAGACACAACTTAGATATAGATATAACATGTCATACATAGATATAAATATATTTTTCCATTTTACCCCCCTAAATGTGCATAACAACAATTGCTGTAGCCTTAACGACCTTTTCGGTATGCATAGTGAAAAGTTTTCATTACTTTGACATTTGTACTCTGTACCCCTGTGTACTAAAATTTAAATTTCGAAAATTCATGTAGACAGTTACCTTCCCCTTGCTTTGAAGGTCAAGTGTGCAAATTTTCTTTGAAATCGGACTAAATCTGTAGATTTGATTAAAGAACACACACACACGCGCGTTCGCGCGCGGACACACTTACACATACGTTGACTTTTCTACTATACGTTGACATTTCCTTTTTACCCCTCTCCTAAATGAAAATATGACAAAAACGTACATTATAACAATTACTTTGACATTTGTACCCCGTACCCCTGTGTACCAAAATCAAAATTTCGCAAAATCTTTCTTAGTGGGTGCCTATGATATGAACAGAGTAAATCCCTAAAATTTAAAGACTCTCGGTTAAGCAGATTTTGCTGTGCGTTGATATGTCAGTCAGTCAATCAGGACTTTGCCATTTATATTATAGATAAATAACACTTTGGTGAAGGAAAATTAAAGAAACTTAACTTGTATCAATACAGTAAAACCTGCCTAAGTGGCATCTTATATAAGTTAAGAGTCTGACTTTATCGACTGTAATGCAAGTAAACGGAACCATCTGCAACTGTTCATTTTTAGGCAATCCCTTACCACTTTACATAGGTTTGTTTGCATATAAATTCCTGTCTCCCAGTAAGGTAAACATACTTATTTATAAAGAGTAATATTTACAAGGAATGTATGAAACCTTATTATTATTTCACAATTTAAGTGGCACTTTAAAAATATTATGTTCTAATCTAGAATACTTCAAATATCTAAAAGTTCAATGTTCTGTAATTAAGATCCACGGATTTGAAAAGTAGCTATAGGGGACCACTGCGTGAGCTCACGATAACGCACTCGCCTGAACCTAAAAACACTTATATTAACATATTGAATAATTGATTTCAAAAGAAGGTGAAACATTTTGGTAAAGTAGACGATAAAACACATCCAATTTGCAAAAGTATTACCAACATGCTTCGTCTCACAAGGACTAGATATAATTAATACTCTTTATATAGCACTTATCACATTATTATTGATTTTATTGCACTTACTAAAATTAATTATAATCAACTAATGATAAAATTTAAATTATTTGTTTATAATAGAATAGAAAAGATGGCGCCCTCTAGCTTGAAGGAAAAAAGAAATGGTCAACACAGTATGCTGATAAATTTCTTCCTCGTCTTCAATTTCATTCTTTATGTGAGTTTCCTCCTCCTTTCTTTTAGGTTAAATAATTAAATTTTTCAAGATATTTAATGCACAGGAATCTAAAATCTTTTAGAGTCAGCCACATTTTAGCATAATGATTCTATTAGTCTTAATCCAAAGTCACGATTTACCAGGGGTGCCCATCCCCCCCCCAAGACCTATGGCGCAATCCCCCCCTATGTATCGCATT
>KZ651823.1:37678-48751 GCA_001010745.2 Gerris buenoi
CAGGGGTATCCAACTCCAGTATTCTAGAGGTGTAAGAGCACTAGCGCTCCACGGGAAGATGGTGGTTAAAATTGTAAACTACTTATGATCTTTTGACATTTATACTAAATTGTAAATAAACATTAAGAAAAAAATAACTGCCTCGGTGGGCGAATGAGATGCGCGATCGCCTAAAAGCGAAAGTTCCCGGGTTCGATTCCAGGAAAATTACCAAATAATTTATTAATTTAGTTCTTTGAATTAAAAAGCTAGAAATCTTTTGAATGGTGTAAAAGATTTAGTTACAATATTAACCGCACCTTCCCATGGAGCGCTAGTAGTCTAACACAGTTAGATAAAGAGGGGAGTTGGAAATCTTTCCGTTTAGGATTCTATGATCGCTGTGTTGCATAAAGGAGTTTGAACTGTATGTTTACTTTGTAGTCTAGTTTGGTAGCAATGATTTGTCGTTGTTTTTTCCTGATTAAAATATTTTAGCAATATTGACTTTTTGACAGTAAATCAAGCGGGAGTACATTGAACTCTGAAAAACAAAGTTTACTTGGAAACCTTTTGTTTTTTTTTTAACGATATTTTTTTGATAGCTTTTTGGCAGGGCCGGATTTAACAATTTTTCGCCCCTAGGCACTATTTACAAAGCCGCCCCCCCCCCCTTCATTTAAAAAATTGCCTACTTACATTTATCGACAGTTGCCAAACCGATTTTTACGTGCCGTAACGAAAATGTTTTCTTAATAATATTTACCCTGTAACATTATGATTTATATTGTTTTAATTTGATTAATTTTAAGGTAAGTACATTGTACATAACCTATTAAAATCATTTAAATTAAAAAAAGGCTGGTACCAAAGTACGCCAGCCCCCCTTCGGATTAGAAGAAGGTTACGGTCGAAGTGCGCCAGCCTCTTAGTTTAAAGAGTCTGAGGGTTAGGCCAGGTAAACCCGGGTTATACCTCTAGCATCCCGTCTAACCCCAAAGAACTTTGAAATTGGAATCCAAAAAGCCGTTCCAAATGTCTTCCCAAATACTTTAGAAAAATTTAGGATTTACTGAGGAGTACCGATGTCCTACCAACGATTTTAAAGTGCTTCGCGAAAATTTACAAATAATGCCTAATATCTCAATAACTAAATAAGATAAAGAAATTGGGCTAAGGTCGAATTTTAAAGAGAATAAAAAAACCTTTCAGAATCATTCATTTATTTCCAAATTCTCACCTGCTAAGCATCTTTTAAGTTCTGTTACATTCAAAAATTTGGATTTTTTAAAATTCGACCACGAAATTCCAGAGCGTATTTAAGGGATAATTAAGGGATGTTAGAAGTGTGGCGTTTTCAGAAAAATTCTGCTTTTCCCAAGCTTTCAAGTGGTATAATTAAAGAATAAGATCGGACTAGTATTTGAATTATGGGGGATTGAATGTTACCTGACGTGACATTTTTTGGTCAGGATCACAACCAATTCTAGTACAAAAGCAAAAAAGGTTTCCCCGAACGAAAGCACAACACTAAGTGTTTATTATAGGAAATTTGACGCTGAACAAAAAAGTTCCTTAAACATGGACCTGGAACAGCTTCGTTTTCGAGATATTCGCGAATAAACATTTAAAAAAATCACAGGGAAGTACTTGCGATCAAGTACTTTTTTGGGGTTTGTAGATAATTAAGCCCTTTATAATGATTTTTTTTTCGACCTCAAGGAAAAGTCCCTGGTTCGATCCTCCGGGGGGTCATAATATTTGACAATATATTTGACGTTTTTTATCCTTACAATTCTCAAATACTATGCTTTTTACCGTAATACTCCTTGATGCAAATCTTGTAGAGATTTGAATTACACAAATTTTAGTTCTCTACACTCTAAGAAATAATCTTTAAAAATTGAGCGTTGATGGTGATCACCTTAGTGGATTGACTAATAAAGTGGCAGGGACGTAGAATTTTGAAATTTCGCTGAAAATCAGGGAGTTGTCGTGCAGCGCTGACAAGAGGTGTCATTCAACGAAAAATTATATTCTTTATAAAGTTTCCTTCAAGGAGTATTACGGTAAAAAGCATAGTATTTGAGAATTGTAAGGCTAAACGTCCAAAAATAGTGTTTTTTGCGAATATCTCGAAAACGAAGCTGTTCCAGGTCCATGTTTATAGGAACTTTTTTATTCAGCGTCAAATTTCCTATAATAAACACTAAGTGTTGTGCTTTCGTTCGGGGAAACCTTTTTTGCATTTGTACTAGAATTGGTTGTGATCCTGACCAAAAAATGTCACGTCTGGTAACATTAAATCCACCATAATTCAAAAACTAGTCCGTTGATCTTATTCTTTAATTATACCACTTGAAAGCTTGGGAAAAGCAAAAGTTTTTCTGAAAACGCCACACTTCTAACATCCCTCAATTAAGAGAAATACGCTCAGGAATTTCGTGGTCAAATTTTAAAAAATCCAAATTTTTGAATGTAACAGAACTTAAAAGATGCTTAGTAGCTGAGAATTTGGAAATAAATGAATGATTCTGAAAGGTTTTTTATGCTCTTTAAAATTGGCCCTTAGCTATTTAGCTCAATTTCTCTATCTCATTTAGTTTTTAAGATATTAGGCATTTTGAAAATTTTCGCGAAGCACTTTAAAAAAGAAATAAATTGATATCTCGAGAACTATTCAGATATGGGCATATGTTTACTCGATATTTTTTGTTGCATTTGATCCATAGAATCTGCCAGTTTCTTTATGAAATTTTATCGTGGGTCACCTTGTAGAGAAAAGAATATTATAGATATTTATTTATTACACTAATAAAAATATTCATAGCTAAATAAAAAATAAACAAATTAACTCACTGCAAACGTGTCGACATATTTAAATTTACTTAAATATGGTTAAATTGGTTTACTATTAAGGTATACTATAAATTGGTTTTCTTCTTGCCTTTATTGCTGAAAACTCGTCTATTAGGTCGTCAAGCAATAGCTCCGCGGCCGCTGCCGCCCCCTGGTGCTGCCGCCCCCTGGTGCTGCCGCCCCCTGGTGCTGCCGCCCCTAGGCACGTGCCAATAGTGCCTAGTGGGGATTTTTGGGCAATACTTATGGGTTCAAGGATATTGGTTGTGGCCATACCCTAAGCAACTATTCAATAATTTAGAATTCTACCAAAGCATGATAGAGTAATTTTAATAAATGCTTATCTGCAAATTCCCTTATTTTTATAAAGCTATGAAATGTTTTCCTAATTCTATTTACTACCCAATTTGCATGTTCATTCCACTTGATGTTACTGTCTATTATTACGCCTAAGTATTTAATTGAGTCCACTCTATTGATTTGGGAATTACAGGTACAAGTTAAAGTAGTTGCATTACAGTTTTTGTCGTGTATGCTGATTGTCAAGTTTTTATTCGGCTGGCTTTTTGAATTATGAGAAAAGAACATATATTTGGTTTTAGTCAGGTTTAGAGTGAGTAGGTGTTTGTCTAACCAAGTTTTAGCGGCAGTTATGGCTGCAGAAGCTTTGGAACAAACCTCCCCCCAGGTATCTCCTCTGAAATAAAGTAACGTGCCGTCTACAAACGATATGATTTCTGAGTATGCGTTTCTTAATCTATATATATAAAACTAAGAGTGACATTGACTGACTGATCCCTAATTACTAATTCTCCTACTTCCCATTGACATAGAGATTTGAAATTTGGTACATAGATATAGTGTACCATAAATAGAAAAGTGCGGCCATTTAGATTTCAATATGTATCCACTATATTGAATTAGAGCCACCATCTTGGATTTATTCATCAGTAATTCTCCTACTTCTCATTGACAAAGATCTCTGAAATTTGGTATACATAGATAGAGTGTACAATAAATAGAAAAGTAAGGCCATTTTTATTTCGATATATGGCCGCCATATTGAATTACAGCCGCCATCTTGAATTTATTCACATTCTATTATCTCAGCTTCAAGTGGACCTAGAGACCTGCATTTGTTACATAGACTTATGGTAGCTAAAAAAGAAAATTAAAGGTACTATCAAGTCAACATATTATAACTCTATTATCTCAGCTTCCAGTGGACCTAGAGATTTAAAATTTTGTGCATAGACTTATGGTACCTAAAGAAGAAAATTAAAGACACTTTTACTTTAACATATAGCCGCCATATTGGATTTAATCAGATACTATTATCTTAGCTTCCAGTGGATTTAAAGATCTTAAATTTGTTACATAGACTTATTACAACTAAAATTGAAGATTGAAGGTAATATAAAATAGAATAATTGAAAATGCATAAAAAAAATAATATAACCTACTTTTACTAAAGTACGAAATTATGTAACAATAAAGATATATTAACTACAAATATTTTTAGGGTCCGTAGGCAAAAGCCAAGGACCCTTATATTTTCGCGCGTGTTTCTGTCTGTCCGTCCGTCCGTCGCATGCTCTCAGGGCTACACCTTTCGTCCGATGACTTTAAATTTGGCATGTATATGTCTTGTACCTACCCACACATGTTAAAAATATAGCGACCTAAAAAAAATATTTTTCAAAAAATTTAGGGTAAAAAAACTTCAGGGTTAATTTTTTTTCGATATTGTGAGGGGTATCATATGAAAGGGTACGTCGAGCTGATTACAAAAATATATAATTCTTTACTTATAACTTTGATAGGGCGAGCGTAGGCCCGTTTGAAGTGGGTGTGAAACGTGCCCCCCCCCCCACCCTATATTAGTCCAGTCAAATTAGCTCAAAATGGCGTCGTATCTTGCATTAAATCATGTAGTTCCAATTTTTTCAGGAATGTGTAGAGGATGGTCCTCTGAACAACGATTAATAAAGTCCCATCAATTTCAGACGCCGCTAGCGGTGGGAGGGGGGGCAAAAGGTCACATTTTTCAGTTTTCGGCGTTTATCTCGAAAACGGTACGTCGCACAGAAAATGTTATTCTATTCAAAATTAAAGCTGATAAAATTTCAAACAAAAATGTACCTATGCATTTTTTTCCTACGGCCAACAGTTTTGGAGCTTTAGAGTCGACAAAAAACAGTATTTTCAAAAATAAACATTTATTCACATTTTATTGTTTACATATTTTATTTGAATTATGTTGATATTTGAATGATGTTTTAATAATTTAGTGAGGATATAAAAATTGTTTTGGGGCTATTAGCTGCCGAAGGGTGTAGGCAGCTAGAGCCTGCAGCTTCTTGAGTTGTAGAGGGGGGGAGTCAGTGCCACAGCGCTCAAACGTGACTTTTTTCAGGTTTTTGCTCATATCTCCAAAACTATTGCTCTTAGGGGAAATTTTTTTATTGAAAATTGAAGCTGATAAAATTTCAAACAAAAATGTTTGAATGCATGTTTTACCTACGACCAACAGTTTTAAAGCTATAGGGTCGACAAAAATCAGTATTTTCAAAAATTAAATTTAATGTAAAATAACATATCCCTTTCATGAATTATTTTAATGATGAGGATAGACCAATTTTTTTAGGGCTATAAGCTGCCGAAGTGTGTAGTAAAAAATTTAAATTTAAAAAAATGTGAATATAATGTTTTTTGTCGACCCTATAGCTCCAAAACTGTTGGTCGTAGGTAAAACATGCATTCAAACATTTTTGTTTGAAATTTTATCAGCTTCAATTTTCAATAAAAAAATTTCCCCTAAGAGCAATAGTTTTGGAGATATGAGCAAAAACCTGAAAAAAGTCACGTTTGAGCGCTGTGGCACTGACTCCCCCCCTCTACAACTCAAGAAGCTGCAGGCTCTAGCTGCCTACACCCTTCGGCAGCTAATAGCCCCAAAACAATTTTTATATCCTCACTAAATTATTAAAACATCATTCAAATATCAACATAATTCAAATAAAATATGTAAACAATAAAATGTGAATAAATGTTTATTTTTGAAAATACTGTTTTTTGTCGACTCTAAAGCTCCTAAACTGTTGGCCGTAGGAAAAAAATGCAAAGGTGCATTTTTGTTTGAAATTTTATCAGCTTCAATTTTGAATAGAATAACATTTTCTGTGCGACGTACCGTTTTCGAGATAAACGCCGAAAACTAAAAAATGTGACCTTTTGCCCCCCCTCCCACCGCTAGCGGCGTCTGAAATTGATGGGACTTTATTAGGCGTTGTTCAGGGGGCCATCCTCTACACATTCCTGAAAAAATTGGAACTACATGATTTAATGCAAGATAAAAACCTAATTTGACTGGACTATATCTCGCTTATGTGAAGTGCAAAAAATCTGAAAAAATTCCTGAACATTCTTCGACTAAAAATAAAGATACCACTTTTTGGAAATTTAAAAAAAATAATTATTTTATTTTTTATTGGAAAATACGTTTTTTTTTATAATTATGGTCTTTTCAATGTATTTATATGTTTACAGCCCGGTTTAGTCGCAGTAAAATACATCATCAGAAGTTTGTTTGAGTGTTTTGAGAACATCAGACCCATAAAATATTTCAAAGTAGGCTTTTTAGCATTTTAAAAACACCATAAATATGGTACTACTTAACTATATAGTGTGGAGTGTGGCCTACGGACTCTCGTTGTGTGCTGACTAGCACTCACTTGACCTGTTTATTTTAATTATAATTTACACACAGCGCCAACTTCTAGACGGATAAGGTGCGTGAAGCGCACCGATAGTTTAATATATCATTTACATATAATAAAAAAAGCCAGGGCGCGGTGACCGTTCCCTGGGGTGTTCCAAAATAAACCATTACTTACTTTAAAAAAAGTAACCCTGGTTTACTTTCTCAATAAAATGCAAGTGTGTGAATCAGATATAATGTTCGACAATTGACGTAGAGGTTTTGGTTGGTTTAATCTATTCTGATTTCTGATATTCCGCAAACACTATTGTAATAAATCTTGCTTAGTATCCCAGTAGCATTTTAAACATATTTACTATCGAGTTGACCAGCTCATTAAATTTTCACCTTCATCCAATAAGTGATGAAATGATACTAGTTGTCTATGATTATTATTATATGATTAAATATATGATTAAATGATATTAAAATAATAATTATACATTTAAACATTAAGGATGAATAAAGTTCATTTCCATTTGATTAAATAACAACGCCATTACATTAAGAAAAGTATAAATATCTATGTCTAGAGAGCTTAGACCATTAAAATTGAATTAAAAAAAGAAGATTTTTTTTTCTTTTAAAAAAGTGGGGAACGAACAGGAACTTTAAGATTTCTAGGCAAGCGTTCTTAGCTACGTCGCAGGAGGAAGCCAATTCCCTGGCACGGCGTCATACTGTATTTAATAGTAATTTGATTGAATAAAATTACTATTCTTATTAAAATACAGGAAGAGTTCTATTTATGTAGCATATAAGATAGTATCTTCTTGTCATTTTAAGAATAAGTTCAATCCTTTCTAAAAGTATAAATAATACGTTCTACCAACAAATTGGATATAATTATGCAAATATATACAATTAAAATAATTATTTTTCTAAAATACTTATAATAATTTACTTTTAGTAGATTTAGTGATATTCTCAATGAGAACTAAAGATAAACATACAATTATCTTAACATTTTGAGAATGATAAGAAAGAAGAAACTAAATTGTACAGAGATATCTTTTTGCTCATTATTTGCAGTGGCATTTGAGGTGTTATGTTCTTCTTTGGGATATGATACATCCTAAAGACCTACAGGAAGAGTTTTGTCTTTACTGAATTAGAACCTGGATAAACAATATTGAGGAAGGTCTTTGGTTAAAAGGTTGAAGAACTTACCGAGATTACGACTTGGAAAAATAGTTTTTGCTGTTTTATATTATAATTGAGCGAAACAGGTTTGACTTAAGTTACTACGTCTAATTAATAGAAAACATGGTTAATGTCTATTATTGATCTCCATATTGTATTCTCAGATAAACAAACTTTTCCTTTTTTACTGCGTTTTTACTAGTTTTAGCTTTCTTGTTTGTTTGTTTGTTTCTCCAGTACAAATCTTGCAATCGATTTCTAACTAACTTCCCGAGTAGCTATACATTTAAAACTTTTAGAATAGCTCAGAACACGATGACAATGCATTATTTTAATACTTTAATCCATCTTTCAGCAAAATTTAATTCGTTTTCAGCAAATGTGCTGTATGGAACAGTGGTGCACACAGGATATTTTTTGGGAGGGGCACAGATTAAAAAAAAAAATTAAATACATAAATACAATACATGTATTGTGGGCTTAGCATAATCACAGACAATTATGCAGTCTGGTTTTATTTGTTCTTAAATTACTTTAGATCAAGGGCGGATCCAGCCAATTTTGAAGGAGGGCTGGGCTCTCTTTTAGGGGGGTCCGGGGGTTCTTCCCCGGGCAAATTTTTATAGTTTACGTTACTTGAAAACGTCTTTTTAGCCTATTCTAAGAGCATCTTAAATGTTATTTTATACAAATAAATTTAATTTTTTTATGAACGGGTCATGAAGACCGGGGTATTTTATTTAAACAAAAATTATATACGAATAATATTTTATTATTAAAAGTTGTACATTATAATAATAGATTACTGTTTTACTTTAGTAGCTAGAAAAATAAATTGGTACATTTTAAAGTATTTTAGTTACGTGAATTAAGAAAAAAAATAAGTACGCCAAATGTTTTGAGTTTAAGGGAAATTAGCTGATAGTATTAGGTAAAAAATAAACACAATAGGGTATATAACAGTCCAGTCAATAAGTATACAAAAAATAGTCTTTCTTGCGAAAGGTCGGGTATCTGCAATTTTTAAAATCTTATTCTACAATCGAACCCGTCTTTTTAAACGCCGAAAAAAATAAGAAATATGTCGGGCTAAACTAGGTATATAATTACTCATTTATTTATTTTTTGACTATCACAACACTATTACTTTAATATGTGCTGCGGAATTACATACTTAAATTTTAGGTCTATGGCTTTGGGGGGGGGGGGCACGTTCCTCCCGTGCAACTGGTGCGCCACTGGTATGGAAAGTTAGTTTCGAAAAAATCCGCCAGTTATTTTATTTGTTTTGGATATGATCGCTGTTTTGGATGTCCCATATTTACAATCTTCATTTTGACAGGTTTAAATTTATTATTTATGACAGAAAATGTAAAAACGTAGTATATAATAAGATCGTTTTACCTTGCAATTATTATTAACATTTAAAATATTTTAGCATTTGGTTGTCTTCTATTAATGATTTTAATTATGTATTTACATAATAAATGACACTTTGGTGAAGGAAAATTAAAGAAACTTATTAGTAAATATTTATAAATACAGTAAAACCTGCCGAGTATTATCTTAAGGCCCTCATGCCCGTGCATTGGGGGGGGGGGGGATTTTTTTGCAATCATGATGTTTTACGTGTATCGTGTAGGTAGGTATACGGCCTAAATTTGCCCGACATCAGAATAGCGCAAAATGTTTTATCGTGTATGGGGACCTTTCTAAAAGCTAACCATATATATCTCAATAGACTAGAATGAAAGTAACCGAAACCATTGCAACAGCGTTCATTTTTAGGCAATCCCTTACCACAACTTTACATAGGTTTGTATGCATTATGCATATAAATTCCGGTCTCCCAGTAAGGTAAACATACCTACTGGGACATATTATGTACAATGAGTGAATGTTTAAAAGAGTGTTAAAAACCTAAATATTAATTCATGCAAAAAAATATGGTGTTCTAGAATACTTCAAAGATCTAAAAATTCAATTATCTGTAATTAAGATCCATGATCCATGAAGTAGAAAATTATAGTGTTTACACAGATATATGTTATTATAGCAGCTACAGATGGGATCAGTGCGTGAACTTACAATAACTTACACATCTGGACCAAAAAACACTGTCTAAATATCAACATATGGGTTTGATCTCAAAATAAGGTGACATTTTTAAAACAAATCAACTCGAATAATACGTTTAAAGTAGTTGATAAAACAGCCAATTTACAAGTACAAACATGCTTCGTCTCCCAAGGACTAGATATAATAAATACTCTTTTAGGACATTATTATTGTCTGCCTTAAAGGATTAAATTAAAGCTAATAATTCCCTTCAATATAATTACAATCAATTAATGATAACATTTGAATTATTTGTTTATAATAGAATAAAAAAGATGACGCCCTCTAGCTTGAAGGAAAAACGAAATGGTCAACACAGTATTCTCATAAATTTCTTCCTCATCTTCAATTTCATTCTTTTGGTGAGTTTCCTTCTCCTTTCTTTTATGGTTAATAAATAATTCATATGTGCAGTGTATTACCCTATGTTTCTATATTAGCTTATCTTATTAAGGTCTTCAGAGTATTAATAACTTCAATGCAATCCTTTTTTTTTGGCTATATTTCACCTCCTTTGAGGCATTTTCAGGACTCTAACAATTTTCCTAAAACATTTATTTATTTTAGTTATTTACCCTCACACCTTTTCACCTGTAAGTCTGTATTAACAGCCATCATTGTCATTATTAGTTATTATTTATTTAAATCCGTCCCCTTTAATTGCCAATATTTTACGTAAAAAAATCACTTTCTAGTAATAAAAAGGTCTGAATAGTATATTTAAAAATACTTACTTATATACTATAAAATAAATAAAGTTGTGTTTTATGAGGAATGGTTAAAAGCCTGAAGATGCCTTAAAGGAGGTGAAATATAGCCAAAAAAGATTGAATTAAAGTTATTAATACCCTATAGACTTTAATAAGATTAAGCATGGTTAAATAATTCAATTTTCTAAGATATTTAATAAAAACTAACCTTCATTTATCTAAAAATTTATAACTATTTACAATTAGCTATTACCTCATATACTTATTGGTGACACGCTGACATTTTAAACATTGTTCAATAGATATATATATATATATATATTAAACGAAAACAACACACGACCGCGAATAGTTATTCAAAAACTAAAAACCCAGGGATCGGTCACAATAAAAACCAACTCACACCGCTTACAACATACTAAAAAACCCGAAGTTTCGGTTTTATTTAAAACCTTCTTTAAAGGATCTAAAACAAAAGAAATACAAAAGGTTTACATAGAATGC
>KZ651823.1:49848-106445 GCA_001010745.2 Gerris buenoi
ATACAAAATTGAATTAAAATATATAAAGTATAATTCTTTCTAAATCGTCAATATTCCATGGCACCGAAACATTAGTTTAATACGATTAAACGCAGCGGAAATTATATTTTAATATTTGTTAGTTGGCGTAGTTTTTAAGCTATTCAGAAATATATGTTGACTATGCAAACGACTAAGTTATGGAGGGTCATATTTCTGTTGTTATTTTTAATAAAATATTTTATTAGTTTTTAGTGGTTGTATTCTCCTTTCAAATGGAACAACACGAGTTAATGTTTAGAGTTTTTAAAAGGGAATTTAATGCACTTTCCAACGGTGAAGACCGCATCTTTTTAGCTATATTAGTTTTTGAGTTACAGAGCATTTTATAGCAAAATTCACAAATATATCGAAACTATATATATATCGATATATCTCGAAAACGAAGGTCGATAGGACATATGATAATATAACATTTTTGGTAGCAAATTCGATATAGAATCACACCCTGCTCTGTGTCCCTGTTGAGCTGGAACACCCTGTATATACGGTGAGGTCTGATGTATTGTTTTACTTACCATACTAAACTAAACAGCTATTAAAGAAGAGTCAAGATCGGGCCAGTCTTACACGAAGAGGGAAAATTGGAGTAAAATATTAAAATCAGTTGACAAACATGAACAAAACTTTCTTTTAATTAATGTATCACTGAATTTAAACTAATATAGATTTAATAGACAATACTTAAAATCCTGTAAAATTATTTAACAAAATAGATAATTTTTTATGATATTGCGCTGTTTCTAGATAAATATATATATTTATTTCTTTAGTTTTCAGCAACACCGGCAAGTTCGGCCACCATTGCAACACCAGCGACAGCTGCAACTGTAGCAAAGGCTTTCAGAGTAGAAAGAGCTGCAACAGCAGCAACCCCAGCAACAGCAGCAACTGCCGCAAGAGCAGCTAGAGCAGCGACTGCGGCAACTGCAGCAACAGCCGCTACTGCAGCCACAGCCGCTACTGCAGCCACAGCCGCTACTGCTGCAACAGCTGCTACTGCAGCAACAGCCGCAAGGGCATATAGAGCAGCAACTGCCGCAACTGCGGCAACAGCCGCAACCGCCGCCACAGCAGCAACAGCCGCAACCGCCGCCACAGCAGCAACAGCCGCAAGAGCTTATAGGCAAGCAAGAGCAGCAACAGCTGCAACTCCCGCGACACCTGCAACTCCAGCTACAGCAGCAAGAGCAGCTAGAGCAGCAACAGCTGCAACTCCCGCAACACCTGCAACTCCAGCTACAGCAGCAAGAGCAGCTAGAGCAGCAACAGCAGCGACTCCTGCGACACCTGCAACTCCAGCTACAGCAGCAAGAGCAGCTAGAGCAGCAACCGCAGCGACACCTGCCACACCTGCAACGCCAGCAACAGCAGCAAGAGCAGCTAGACTAGTAAGAGCAGCAACAGCTGCAACTCCTGCGACACCAGCAACTGCAGCCACAGCAGCAAGGGCTGCTAGGTTAGTAAGAAGGGCAACTCCTGCGACACCAGCAACTCCTGCGACACCTGCAACTCCTGCGACACCTGCAACTCCTGCAACTCCTGCAACACCTGCAACTCCGGCACGGCGGTGGTGAAAGGTATAATTTTTTTGTACAAAAAATATAATTTTATAGTATTAAAATATACATTTTTACATAAACATACTTTTTTTATGCATAAAAATATGGATAAAAGTTTCATCCATGTCTAAATAGTCCATGCTTTGATGAGATTTTGTAATGTCAACATATACAATATATACTCGTACAGTATGCCTTAATTATTCCTTTAATTTTTTAATTAAACACGTTTGACATAAACGAATTTATTAATTTATGATTATAAATGTTTGTTTTTAAAATTTGTTCTGTTTTTCAGCGTCAAGGGAATTAACAACATATGTATATCCAGAAAATGCAGCAATAGCAGCATCAGCCTACAAAAAAAGTATATGAACTTAATAATATAAAACTCAAAATAAGTTATAATTATCCTGACGCACTACTTCTATCAACGTGAAGGTTAAAAAGCAAATGTACATAATGCTTGCCCTAGTTAGACCCCATTTATCTCTTTAAATTAATTCACTGGTGTAATTCAATATAAAGCTTTTCAGTGTGCAGCATTTTATCACAAGTTTTAAATGTTATCAAAAAAGCCTTATGCAGTAGCAACTGACGCCCTATGAAGGAGCTCAATCTTCAGTTCCTATACTCAAGCTAATACCCATAAGTTGTGGCTGACTGATTCAATAGGAGTAGAAAAGTAATTTCAACGAATTTCAGATAATAAAGAAATTGAAACAAATATTACTTAATGGTACTAAATTCACTAACAAAATGTTACTAGTCAAATAATATGGTTGACTCGTAAACCATTTTCCTGCACTTTCAACTGTAAATTGTGCAGAATTTAGGCATAGATAGAGGAATTGATAACTTTATTTTTAAAACTTATCTCAAACGCGCATTTTACAAACCATTTCATATTTTAAATTGTTTTACTCACGCAGGAGATTTATCTACTACAATTACTGATTTATTTAAAACACACTTTTGCGTTAAATTAAGTAAGATGGATTATAAGACAACCTTTAAGGACAAAAATTTTATGTATGCATTATATAATATAATATGTCGATAATGTATAATTTGGCTTTAAAAGAGAAGGATTTAAGTATGCTCTTAAACATTTTACCTATTTTATAATTCCATGTATGTAATGTTGCGATAAAATATTAATATTTACCTGAAAATATCAATCCATTTAAATTTTTAACGATGATAATATAAATTGGTTTATTGTATTAATTTATCATAAGTTAATTAATCTATGATATAATTAATTAGAATGGTAGTACATAGTTACTGGTTATAACTTTTTATCAATATTTATGTATTAGTCTAAATAAAAGAAAATAGTAAATTCATTGAATTTTAAATGGTGCCTTCTACAAATATAATTAATTGTTAATTGTGAATATTTCACAGAATAAATAATATAAATGATAACACACAATCACATATTTGTGATAATACTAACGTGCAATTTTATAATACCATATTTATTGGTGATTTTATTATTTATCATTTTATACTAAGATTTTAGCTTGACTAATGTTTTAAAAGGTGTATGGGTTATTATTTACAATATCTTTTTTTTACATTACATTCCTTTTCTGTGTGACTGTACTTAAATAAAAAAATATATATAAAAACACGATTTTAATTGATTTGTAAGTTTTTTTTAATTAAGTGTGATCAAGAATTATTTATTGTGATTTAAACTAAAGTTGCTCATATTGACTTCCTTATTGCTAAGTTAATTATAAGTTTTATTTAAAATTTTAATTTCTTCTACTCCGAATATTATCATCACTATAAAGGGAAAAATTAAATTGAATTGATAAATCTGAATTATCCAAATGCGATTCTATCAATAACTTTTATCAGTCTTAAAAATTGAGTCAGTTCTGTGAGTAATTATGAAATCCCATACATCTCTATTCTACCCCCCCCCCTCCGTCAAGCAGTTAATGTACTTAAATCTTCATCTTAACTTAAGTGCCTTGTATATTATATGTGTAACCTATAATACGATTTCTAAAATATATTGCTTATGATAAAATGGTTATGTAAATTACTGTCTTCAAAATAAAATAAAGAAATTTTAAATTTTATTTTTGTTTTATGTTTTATTTATTATATATATTTTTTATTACTTATTCAGATATAAATGAGATGTTACGATTTGTTCCTAGAACAATCCTACATTGTTGTTGTTCAATTCTTGTGGTGGTACTATCGATCGCTTGCAATGCATAAAACAATTGCAGGACAGTATTCTAGTATGAACATTAGTAGTCCAAAACGGCACTTTTTAACTTTAGCATCTTCCTTGGTTCTAAAATATAGTTCATTCTACAAAATTCTTAAAGGTTTGTGTGTTTGTCTTCCCAAGACATTAATACTCCTGGGAAAGTTTTATATTTAATATTCCTTTATCTTAATAGTTGATTTGATTAGATTAAGGGATATGATTACAATTATATACACAAGTGTGATGTGTGATGTTCCTTTGTCCCAAGGTACATTGGACTTTGGACTAAATATCCCATTCTCTTATAGTAATTTAGACTAAGGAATATATACTGCTCTGTACAACGTTCTTTTGTCTAAATTGTTATAAACATAAAGATATATAGGGGGGGTGCTAAAGTAAAAAAGGTGCCGTCAAAACATTATTCACCAGACGAAAAATTATTAAGACCGCGACTTAACTGTATATTGTACATGGTTATTAACTTATACCATTTAGTTATCTTTAGAAATGTTTCATCATGATATTAACTCAAAGCAGAATTGTGAATACAGACTTGAAATACAATGTCTTAAGCTTATTGTCCACACCGTGACTCAATGTTGCGCGCATTTGTTGCGGGGCTGAATCGGTATTCGTACTCCTACGATTCAGCCTCGAATTAAAGACGCGCAAAATTGTTTGATGGACACCTTAAGCCTTGTTCGCACTTGACAAGTATTTAGTCGAGTGGCGAGTAATCTAGTAAATGAGCTAGTAGCAACTCACCAATAAATCGTTCGCATTTGCACTTTACTAAACGGTCTAGTACATTAGTAGCTAGTGAATTGTCGAGATGGATAGGCAACGCTACAAAGTAAATTAGCTAATAAGCTTATTGCTATGTCTATTTTAGAAGAAGCCAAAGAAGAAATTAGTATTTCAATAGCAGAAAAAGTATGATCGATTTAGAGAAAGGTTGAATTAGGAAGTACTACTTTTCTTCTCAAATAATTATCATTAGAAGATCCTTAAGAAAACTTCGGAACTTTGAGGATGACTAACAATTGCTTTAATTTTCTTTTAATGAAAGCGTAGTCACAAATTCAACGTAAGGATACATATTTCTACTTGCCCGAAAAAATAGAGTGAAATGAATTGATTACTTAGTCAAGTAGTTTAGTAAGTGACTAAATTACTTGACTTAAATGGTGCCAACAAATTTTTTACTTTTTTTTAGCAACTAGACGTTGCTCATACTCTTATACTATAATCTTACTGATACTCCAAGTAAGAAATATTAAATGATAAGTATAAATACAATAAATTATACATTTTCAGGAAGTTATAGTTACAACTAGAACTTCAGTTAACTTGGATAGAAGATAAGAACATAGAAAACTGAAGTAAGAACTTCCTGCAACTTACTAGTTTCTGTAACTTACTACTTTCCTCCAGAGGATCTATTATAGTAACTTATAATACTTATGTTTAACTTTTTCTTCAAGGATTTATCCAATTGAATTACCTACATTCTTTTGGTCTTCATCATTCATTTGGTTTGCTGCTTGAAGTTCACCATGAAATCAAAATTGTACAAGTAACAGAATTCAAGGTTTTTTCAAGGATATATATTATGACAATAAAACAATAAAGCATAATATTTATTATATAAACCTATTTATCTTATTTTATACAATACATTATAATTTGGTTAAATACAAGATAGGCATGTGTTCACTCAGGCCAAACGACTGATTCGATCCACGGAATGTATGATGAAATTCTGGTGTAGACACCAGGTGCGCCAGCTGAACAGTTTTTTCCAAACGAAGTTAAACCTACTTGAGCCATCATACAGTAGTGCTGATCGTTGATTGACGTAAAAAGTGGACCTCCTGAATCACCCTGATACAACATAGAGACACGATTAGAAAACAAAAATACTTAAGAAATGAATAGGTTTTTATACAATATTCAATATTCGTGAATTATTTCTTAGAAACTTAGGAGTTCACGGTTTCAATCAACTTTGATAACAAATGTGGTGCAAACTTACCTGACAAGTATCTCTAAAGAAGTCTCCCCTCGCGCAGACCATACTTGTCCAATTCAAACCTTTAGGTAGACCCAAATATCTTTGATTGTAACTTGCTCGACACTCCGACTCTGTATTGAGCTTCACTTGCGCTTTCTGAAGAACAGCACTGTATTTACCAACTTTTTAAACAAAAAAAAAAGGGGTTTCTTTTAATGCAAATAATAAAACTAGGCATCGCCTGGCTCTATCTTCAAAGCGAGCGTATTTTGGTACTTCTTTAGATTGTTACTCCTCTGTGATTTTTTAGAATATAAACGACTTTGGCTAAATAACTATTAAGACAAAAAGATTAAGTCAAATGTACTTTAGGAAAAAGGAATATCAAACTTCTGCTTTTTTTTTTAGGGGCGGAGTGACAAGTGGCAAGTTTCAATGGGACACCAAAATTAAATCCTCCTTTTTTTGCTCGTTAGGATTATGTCGATCGGAGCTGGTAGGGCTCATAATGACGCTGCGGGAAGGGCAAGAAATCCGACTTTGTCCATAGGCCTCTACCTACATAGCCTCTGTACTCTGTACATATCCGTTTCTATTGTACTTCAAACAATGTGTATGAAGCCTTATTGAAATCGATACGTTGATTAATTTGAAGTTCATGGTTACTGCGTTGCACGTAGACGCTTGGATGTATAATGCTGTCCAGCACACTTTGCTAGAGCAATAGCAAAAGTTTATACCATTAGTGACATGTAATACATTTATACCAAATTGCAACTAAGTCATCGTTTATACTCAACGGAAACTGACTATAATACATACAAACAGTCAGGGAGTACATTTTGTTGAATTTAATAAGATCGCTACAAACGCTTTAATTACGAGGGAGCCAAAATTTGTGAGAACAATATTTTTAAAACCAAAATATAGAAAAGAGAAAATTATATATTATATGGGTTAATAATCTTAATGCTTACATTCTGTTGCTCCCCAGCCGGTGATAAACTGTTTCTGCATATCTACATGTGGCCCACCATAAAGGCAAATGGGTCTAATATAAGCATTAAAAGTGACATTTCTAGCCAGTCTAAAAAGAACAATATCGTTGTACTTGGTTTTATTTGTGTAACTTTGGTGGACAATCCTCTCAGCTATAGCGATGTCTTCAGGAGAAGCGTCATCGTCAATAGAGCTTAAATCGAGCTCTCCTAATCTCACCCACTGTGCATAACCTCTGAAAATAAAAATACATTAATAATATACCTTTTAAAGATACGAATTAGAAAATATTTACAAAGTATACGTCGAATGTGACCCATTTTACTTTATTTTTCAAAATCGGCAAAATATTAAGTGTTAGATACGACATATTTAGCCTATGCAACAAGGAACCTATTTCAATTTCACAAGGCTAAATTAAAGTGAGCAGTAAATTTGAGGAATAAGAAGTATGTTAAAGCCAAAGATTCATCACAACTGTACAAAAATTCATTCAAAAATGAATTTATTAAAGAATAAAATAAGTGATAATGCAAAAATAATATTAGTAATTAAAATAAAATAGTAAAAAAAATAATGTGGCACATAGCTTCCTCAAGTTTATGCTTTTACAACCCTTCATTTTGAAATGTCATTAATTTTCCTCCAAATTTTTCAAACTGTCATAATTGTTTTTAATTTTTACACAAATTAAAGTATCAATTTAGCAATATTTAAAGAGCTGAGACGATTAAAATTAATCTTGGGCTACTTTTGACGAAACATCCAAATTTCATAATAATCAGATGAGTACTTTTGATGATATAGGTGTAAATAAAAGTATGTGTGTGCCCATGTGAAAGAGAAACAAATAGGCGCAGAAGATTAAAAGATATTTATTTATCAAAATCGGACGAGTATCTCTTAAGATGTACATGCTAGATTGCAAAAATTGAGAGACAGGCAAACACGGAACCAAAAATGTTCCCTTATGTCTGCAACGGATTTGTCTTAGAATTTTTTAAACTGGAGACATCAAAAATTTCGCTCTTCAGAACGATTGCATAGCTTCCGTTAACCTCCGGTAAGCTCGGAAGCAAAAATTATATTTCGTATTTATTTAAATTTATATTTTAAAATCATCTTCGCAAATTTGTCAGAATCGTTCCAAAATTTGTGTTAATGGCACAATTAGCGCAATGCAACCCGTTACTGAACCCTGCTGAAACGCTATTTCAAAAGGCCACCAATACTCGAACTTAGCACGTATTGCCACTTTGTATCCGGAATCAGCAACCCACAGAGGTCGTTCGATTATAAATAATTCTGAAACAACCCATAGATTTCCTCGGTTATAAGAAACCCGCAATACATGCATCAGGGACTGAAAAAATGGTTAATATGAATGCGGTAAATAGCTCACAGGGGGTAGTTCCGAGTTCGATTTTTACGATTTTCAACTCGAAGAAAGAAGCTTTTTATTTTTTGTAAATTTGCACGGATAAGCCTTGGATTTTCCTCAATATTTCCCAAAATTTCATTTTTGTCTATTTTGAAAAATTTTATGAAAAATCCACGGATTTACCTGTTCAAATTGCCAAAACTGCGGACAAAAAACGTATTTTGTCGGGCTTAAAAAATTCGTAAAAATCTATCTACCTCTTATGTGTCGCTTTATTCCGAATAAAAAGTGACAATTAATGCCGAGCCAGATACGCATATTGCGGGTTTATTATAACCGAGAAATTTTAAGGGATTTTTAAAGAATTTGTGAAAAGCGAACTACCTTCCATGTGTAGCTGTATTGCGGATTCAAATTGGCAATTTGCGCCATGCCTGGTTTGTTTATTGTGGGTTTATTACAGCCGAGGAAATTAATATCAAATGGGGCAACAAATTTATATTTCGTATTTATTTACATACAATATATAGTTTTTAAAAATAACTCCCTCAATTTTTTTAAAATCCTCCCTCATAATGTGTTGTTTCAATATGTTTATGTAATGTAACCCCTTTCTGTGCTCCCCAGTGAGTTGTGAACTCATTACCTTACTATTTATTTTGAAGCTTCATTATATCGCGCAGCTTTATTGTAGTATGACAATAATTAAACTATATGATAAGGAAAAACGAATTATTTCAGGTTTCACATATATACTAAACTTTTTTTTTTTTTTCTTCTTTTTTAATTGGAAACAAGTCAAAAAAGTAAAGAAATATATAGCATATGGTTTAATTACTATTTAAATCTTCTGAAATATATTTCTCACATGGCACAGCTGCATGCTAGATTACCTTTTAAAGGTGAGTCGACTCGTGAAAGGTTAAATTGTTGTTAGTAAAGCCTCTGTTTTCCATAATTCTAATGAAAGCATTAAAAATGAAATTTCTAGCCAATCTAAAGGGAACAATATCATTGTACTTGATTTCATTAATGAATTCTTTGTAGAATCCCTTCTCAGGTGAAGTTTCTCTTTTGCACATTCTATTTTCCTTTTAGTATATGACAATTTCTTTCTAAAGCAAAAGATTTAGTTGTTTGCAATTATAAATCTATAATCGAAAATGAAATAAATAAATTGTTAATGCTTACACATGTCTATTGAAAGAACAGTGAGCAGCGCTCAGGACAAAATTTTCACTAATTAGACTTCCACCACATTTCCACTTAACCTCAGGTCCAGGTCCAAATCCAATGAGTGCCTAATAAGACAAATAAATCATATTAAAGCCTTTAACACAACAATATTAAAAACAACATACTGGGTGTCATAAAAGTATGGAAACCTCTGAATAACTCGTCATAAATGAAATTTTTTTTGAAGAAAGTTAAATACAAAAGTTTCTGGATATTTACCTAGGTATTCAATGGTGACCTTGGATTTGACCTTAAACTTGCCCTTCAGGGTCATTCCAAGGTCAAAATTGTTTTTCCAACGGGAAATCCTAAATTGTATTGCGGATTGCGAAATAACCAAATTTTTATCTTCAACATTGGCCTTGACCATAGCCTACACAACGTCCTTGATCATCACCTTTAAGGTCATTTTAACCCTCCCTCCCTTTTTTAGGGTTTCGAGGTCGTCCTAGAAACCCTTATGCTTTTGGTAGTGCGTCTGTCCGTCCGTCGCATCTTGGTGTATAACTCCCGACCTACTGAAGCTATAGATTTGAAATTTGGTACATAAGTTAAACTTTTTTGCCCAAAAACAGAAAACCTATTGCGAACTTTAACACTCCAAATTTCTGCGATCTGCGATCAATTGCGATCACCGCGCAATATTTTACATTTTTTGTAATTTTCAAGTTGGGTATCATTTCAATTTAAAAATTATATCCATTTTACCCCCCAAAAAATTCAAACAAACCCAAAATTTATCCCCTCTGCACTACCCCATTAGAATAGGTCCAAAAATAATGCAAAAATATATAAATATATATCTATGGAGTCCAATAAAATTTCCGAGTGTTAATTTAAATAAAGTTAAATTTTAGAATTTTTAGGGGGCCGTAACTAGGGGGCCCCAAAATTTTTGTGATATGAAAAATCGAAGTTTGGTATCATTATAAAGGTATTGAAATTTGATTCACAAAAATATATCGTGTTTTCAAAATTGCGGCCATTTTACCCCCCAAAAAATTAAAACAAAATGCAAAAAAAATGTCCCCCCTCCCGCTAGCCCAAAAGGACAGGTCTTAAAAATAGGCAAAAACAAAAAACATGCGTCTCTATGGTCCAATGGTATTTCCGGGAGTTGATATAAATAAGTCATTTTTTTAAAATTTTAGGGGGCCGTAACTAGGGGGCCCCAAAATTTTTGTAATTTGAAAAATCGAAGTTGGGTATCATTTTAAAGGTATTGAAATTTAGTTCACAAAAATATATCGTGTTTCCAAAATGGCAGCCATTTTGGCCATTTTAGCCCTAAAAGAATTCAATAAGCGCATACCGAAGATAGTAAAGAATAATAATGTATGCACATCTTGATTTTTAAAAGTGAACAATGGATATTTTTGTTTAGAAAAATAAATAATAATAATAATAATAAATAATTCTTATGACCGAAGAAACCCTTTTAGTAACTTGCTAGCAAGTACTTGACGGGATTTTTTATTAATTTTTTTAAGGTACTTTTATTCATTTTTTTTTAAGGTCGACCACATCCTTGAACATGAGAAGAAATAAGACTTATGTTTTTAATGATAGTTGCATTGTTATATGTATTTCAAAATATTTAAGATACAGACTAACTAGCACCTGAAAGTATAACTACTATAATGTCTCGCAGACGTCTAGATATACTTATATGTATAATTAAATTTTAATACATTTTCCATCCATATAGTTTGTTTTAATTTGGATAACATCATGAAAGAAATGTTGTGCTTCTCTACGCTAAATAATAATAATGTTGCTCAATGAATGAAAAACGATAACGGTGGAAGAAAACTATAGTTTTAGTAGAGATTTAGCTGATTTCAAAATACGTGGGGGTAAAAAATGAGAATATTTATAGGTAAGCAAAGACTATAATGAAGATGAAATGCTTTATTATAACCTGTTTAAATATTTTGGAGGACACTTTAGATTTTAGGCGTAGGCTTTTGTGGGCGAAGTCTTTAAATAATAAATAATAACTGACTGCGTCCAGTAAATTGAATTGTCGAGTGAATTGCGGACTTCCCATAGCGATTGACATCCATATCCCACAAACATTTCGTCTTACAAGACAAGATGCAATTAATGAATATCATACAATATGTATTTATATCATATCAATATTATATTAATCCTAATACTGTATTAATATTACTGAATCTTTTTCATTTTAAAATTAATTTATATAAATTTATGGATTTATTAATTTTAATACAATATATTTGTAAGAACAACTCAATAGAACTCTAAGTTTTTTCACCTAAAATACTTAAACTATTTTTCTCAAATAGAAAATGAAACTTTTTCTTCAAATCTTAAACGAGTCTCACATAATATATTTTCTTTTGGCACAAAACAAAAAAAAACCCTGGCAACATCTAACAATATTAATGGTAGAATGTACTTAATTCTTGAGACGGGACTCTCGGTGTAATGGCATCTGTACTGACTACATAATAAGTAAAAGTATGTTAAAAAGAAAAAAATAAAGAAAAATTATGGTGGAAATATAAATAAATGTCATCGCTTTCTCAGCTTCATTTACATTATGGAGAGTGAATTACTAAAAGTTTTGCAGTTAAGGCTAGTATTGACGTTAAGCTAGACAAAAAATTACGATTATACAGTAAGAGATTACAGGGTTATCGGTAATCGTTATCTGCGTTTTAATATCCTTATGCATATATATTATAATATAAAAAACAACTTGTTGTCGTTTAATTGTTCATCATAATTAATATTATCTAAACAAAACACCACATTGAACCTTATCGTTAATAGGAACTAATTTGTACAATAATTAATAATTAATTTTTAGGAACTAGTTTATTTTAATGGAGGAAAGCACAAGATACTTATGGACTCTTTTTTCACGTACAACATAGATTTTTGGTAGTAGTCCACTTCTTAATTGTTTCACACCTAGAAACGGGGGAAATTTATGATCGTGATATTCACTCAAGGCAATCACAAACTAAAACGTCTCAAATAATGTACTTTTTTCTTGGTCTTGAAGAAATGTAACCTAAAATAATTAATCTATTAGGGTAGGCTTCTGGGACAGAAGTTTATAGCAATTCCTCAAGAATAGTCAGTTATATTAGCAACCTTTTGCAATGGCTTCAACATGTTTGTAATGCAAATTTTTGAAAATATTCTCTTCTCTGGAAATGCGTTTCAGACCATTCTTAATCGATTCCTGAAATTTAACACTTTTTATGTATGCATAATATGTGTGTAGGGGAGACCGGGGCACAGAGGACCTAATAAGGTTTTTGTTCAGATAACTTCAGCATTATTAAATAAAATTATGTAAATAAGAAGTATTTATTAGAATAAACATTTCTCTAACTGTTCCCCGACTCACAGTTCTTATTTTTTATTATAAGTATTTTATTTTAATTTTTGCTGTAAAAAGTTGATTGGACCATTCTTATGTCCATTCTTATGTCATATGTCCATTCTTTACAAATTCAAAAAACAGCATCGGGTGTACCGCATACCTTTGCGGCCCTCTGTGCCCCAAGCCACATGTCATTAAAAAACATTTTATGACAAGATACACGACAGACTTAAACAAATGAAAACAATTTACATTATAAGTATAAGACCTAAGTTTATCAGATACAGTTAATTTGTTTAAAAATTCGGTATCAAATTAATGTCATATTTAATTATATATAACGTAAATATTAGATCACTTTCCTTGAAAATTGAAAAAAGTGTGTAAAAATTGATCAAACTTAGTTAACTCTGCTAGTGATTGCTCACGTCTAGAAACAAACTAACTCTAATAGATCATACAGATTTCCGGTGTGTAGTGCCACTATACAATAAAAAAAACTCAGTGGACCTCTGTGCCCCGGAGGTCCTCTGTGCCCCGGTCTCCCCTATATGTATGTGTCACTTCAGACGATAGCTCACCCTTAAAATAAACAGCAGATGCACTTAAAAAACCAAACAAATTTTAAATTTCAATAATATCAAAAAAAGGAGGAGTTCTTTAGCCATAATATTTGGACTTCATTTAAGGGTCAAATTTTGACAATTTAGGGTCAAATATAGCATAAAAATACATCTGTAGATTTCGTGACGGATTTTGCGTGACGGTGATTTTGTGACGGTTATTATGTGACGGTGATTTTGGTCGTTTTTTTCGGATTCACTCCCGGGCTCCAAACGTGCCATAAGGAACTTCGTTCCAAAAACTTATTTTTTTCCATTTTACCACTTTTGTCATGTGTATATGAAAATATGACAAACGCAAGTACGCATTTGATTCCCACATCGGTTTCCATGATGACTTTTGTAGGCCAATGTATACTGTATACCAAATTAATGAGTCCGTCATTGGTTGATAATTTTATTTTTAGTAAAGTACCTAAGTTTTAAACACTCTAGGTCTAGGTAATTATTTTCAACAGATCACAAAGGAACATACATTCCTAAAGTTGTAATTAAGATCTCCGAAATTAATATTTGTACACAAAACAAGTCATTGAAGGTTAGTTTCAATATGTATGGAAAGTTGTAATTCTAAATAGTTAATCCTGTTAAACCCGATTTAGCAACACCAATAGGCTATTAATATATCGAGATGAAACGAGGAGATGAGAAATAAACGATGAGAAATGAAATGATGATGAAATTCCACCCTCAATTGGTCCCTAAAACTGCGTTTACACAACAATGTAAGTACAGCTAAAAACTTTTGAAGAAAGTTAGACATTTTTAAAAATGCGATTTGTAAAATTGTTGCAAACTTAACGAGTTCCCAACAAAGTTATAGAGTTGCAAACCGAATGTCGTGTTTCCACTAGTAGTCGGTAAAATACTGAAACATACTTTGATCGTTGTTTGAAACTCAAATGTGCACCAAAAGTTGCAAACATTCTCCCTTCCTGCGTCTTAAGAATTGATAAACGCATTGTCAATGCCATTTTTTTTAACGGGAAGGGCTAATCGCCAGTGGCGGCAATAAGGACCCCACAGACGCCGGGGGTCCCCCGCGCCGCGCCGCGGGGGAACCCCGGGAACCTGGGGGCCCTGGAAGGAATCTGGGAGCCCCTGGAAGGGAGATAGAGGGACCCCCACTAAAAGTTTGGGGGGCCCCCAAAGCCTTACCGCCGCTACTGCTCATCGCCAATTTGTGTCGGTCTTTTTAGCAATTTTAGGTCCTACTGAAGTATCAAATGTTCAAAGACGCTGTTTGTCATTCGCAAAAAGTATTTCAAGCCGCCATCTGTCCGTAATTCTTCTGACAGTGGATCAATATCATATAATAAGAATTTAAATAGTGTATAAAAAGAGCAGAACACTGAACAAGAACTCATTTGAGGAGTGCGCTAGAGTTGTTTTTGAGTCACATATAGTCAGTTTTTAATAAAATAGACGCACAAAAAAGCATTAGACATTCTCTTCGCATTAGACATTCAAAAGCATCAGCAAAAGCATTAGCACATCAAAAGCATACTTTCTTAGACATTCATATTAAGCTTTTATTTTGATTAAATAAAAAAATATATATATATAAATATTAGCCCCAATACACAATTTTACGCTATTTTATTGTCTTATGTCAACATTTTCTCATAGTTAATTAACCCAAGAAATAAATATGCTCATGCTCCACGTAAAATTAATTCGCAGAGAAAATACTTTAATGCAGGAGTTGATACTTATATTTAAATCTAACCCTGTTCAATTCGTTGGCCGCTTTTATTTAATGATACTTATAACAGAAGCCAGCGATACGTCGGAATTGCCTTCTACACCCGGACGTTCAAGGAAAACCTAATTTCTTATGATAACTCCAGCAATGAAAACCTATTGCCGAATTAGCAATATTTATTTTAGTATTGAATTGCTTATGATTATTATTAGTTTTGCAAGTTTTTTATAATAACTCCTATGTGAAGATTCATCAACATTAACATCAACATTGAAACTCTTTTTTGCGTTCCTGTAAAATTTTCATTTTTACACATGCGAGATATTTTCCCACGAGTGACGATATCTATAATCGAGCTGGCATGGTAAATAAGAAAATCAAGTTCATTAAATTATCCACTTACTATAGGTTTTCTTGACCAGTTCTATCACTTAAAATAAGAGGTAGTATTCTAGACCTTTAAATTTGTAGCCCGTAGCTTAAGAGACCGCTAAAGAATGTGATAGGTGTACGTGACTGAGTTTGATGATTAAGTTAAAGTACCATGAAAGGGAATTCCTTTGAAGTAGCATTCTCACCTCCGTGGATCAGAGGCTCGACATTGACGCAGTTATTCACCAATGTCTTCTCATCTGTTAATCCAGTTGGATCATCCTCGTACCAAGAGACGTACTTAGCGTATTCAGCACATTCTGAAATCAATCAACTTACTCAATTAAAACATTAGCTATTGTCTGTGCTAAATAAGTCCTAGTGCGTTGATAGCGCGGGAAAGTTAAAAAAAATGGGGTAGAGAGCCAATGATGCAAGCTCAGGATTTTAAAATTCTGGAGCTCTCATTGGCTCCCCACCCCATACCCAATGTTTTTACTTTCCCGCGCTGTCAACGAACTAGGACTTATTTGGCACAAACTGTAAATGGTATATAACCTAAAGCTACCAGCATTCTAGCTTAGAGCTATGGTACTCATCTAAAGATAACCCAAAGAGGATTCAAAATATCGCAAAAGTGGGCTTTTTATTTTTTAGAGACCCAAACCATCAATAATAATAAACTATTGGCTATTATAGTTAGTATATTATTTATTGAAATATTTATTAAGGTTACCCAGTTTTAAAGTCAATCACGAAAAAGTGTAAGTATTTTTCACTTTAACATAATATATATCAGCCCAAAAAAAAAATATATATTTTTAAAAAAGTTTTAAATGCATAAGAAACTATATAATTAGTTTTTTGGAACGACTGGTACTCAATAGTAATGATCTATAAAACACACAAAGATCTATGCTATATTGAAAGTTTTGTATTACCTAGTTTTATATAGCTCAAGTTCANAAAAAAAAAAAAAAAAAAAAAAAAAAAAAAAAAAAAAAAAAAAAAAAAAAAAAAAAAAAAAAAAAAAAATGCAGATAATTCAGATAAAATTCTTAACTTGTTATTTTAATTAATATTCACATCCACATACAAAGATTAAAATGTTCTATTGGTTTGATTTTTGTTTTTTTGTGGGCTTTAGTCCCGTTCAACAGCTTAGGCCATGTTCTATTGGTATATATGTCAAAATGTTCCAGTAAGACTTAGTGGAATTTTTTCATAGTTAAATTCAAGGAGTAAACATGCTCTGTATATAATTAATTCACAAACTGGCATTTCCTTAAATAAAAATACTGCAGGCTCAGTTAAATTCTACTTAGGACATAAATTAACATGAACAACCACACATACAAAGCGTATAAAATATCGAAGAGTGTAGCAAGCGTAATTACTTAATAATATTTGTTTGAAAAGTAAATTGGCACAATGTCAATGCAGCCCTGTTACCAATACTGACGTTTCTTTAATATTTAATTATTTAAATGTGCGCCATAACAAAATATAATCAATACAAAATTCGGTTATTTAGATATGCAAAATAATAAAAATGGGATAGTTAAATTATAATTTAAATAGTCTAGGAGATAGCGGGCAAAAAAGTGTCTGACTAACATCAATCTAGAATTTTGTGTTCAAGTTAATCTTTTAGTGCCTTTTAAGAATATGTGGCCGGCTAAGTTCGTCTGCGGGACATAGCTTGGCAATAGGCATTTGAAAAAAAACAAATTGGTGGAGAGCGGCTATGTCCCACCAATTTTGGTGGACAATGTGATTTTTATTATCCTGAGTACAAAATTAGTTAGTAGATCGAAAATCAAGTTGATTTTAGTTGTCCCTTGATAGGTTAGTTATTCTAATTTTACTCCAAATCAAAGTGGTCATATAGCAATGCCTTATTGCCAATCTATGTCCCGCAGAAGAACTTAGCTGACCAAATTTTCAAAAGTCAATAAAAGATTCACTTGCACACAAAACTCTATCTTGATGTTAATCAGACACTTATAAAAAGTCCTGGACTATAATGAAAATTTAAATTACTCTGAAATTATATTAAACGGAAAAAACAATAATAGTTGTTGAACAATTATAAACGTTATTTTTTTCTAAAAAATGATCTAAATTTAAAATTAAAATATCTTAAAGTTATTGATATAATTACTATTTAACCTACAATTCTTAACATAACCTGATATTTATTTTAACCAAACTTTCTATTTATTACAACTTTTATTCCCTTAAAATAAATAAATAATATGAAAATGTTAAAAAAAACAACACTGTATTCGTATGGTTTTAATTTATTTTAATCATGATGATTGACAGACCACGTTTAATATACAAGAACATAATATTAATAGCTGAGGAAAAAGATAATAACAATCATAATATTATGTGATCAAAATAAAATAATAAATAGGAAAAGTAAATAGGAAGAGATTACTATTAGACAGTTATTATGAATACTTTAATTCAAGAAGTAACGAATTATTTAAATGATAAATTTTATCTTACTTTGAAGATATTTAGGTTGATCTGAAGATACGCTAAAAGGAATAACTAGGACTAAGATTTGAAATATTACAAGCAACGTCGAGGAAGAACGGTATTCCATGACTGAGGTCACCTTTCTATCTTCTTCGTCCTCAAAACATAACTTCGATATATCGATACCATATATTCGATATATCGATTTTTCAATCGATACAGGTCTAAATCCTTTACTGCTAACATGTCATTAAATTCTGGTATTTTTTACCCCCAATGCATTAGTATTAGTTTTAACAACGTACAGAACAGATTTTTACGTAATCAAGTTGATAATAATTCACCACAAATTATAATAGATTAAAAAAGATTATGGATTATAAACCATATGCAAAAGTAAAGGAAAAAAGCACATTATTAAAATGAATACAAATTATCTTACCCTTTAATCATTTAAGTAACATAATAACAACGTACATAAGCTGTAAACCCGTTTAGCAACTCCCAGATTTCCCTAGTACGCTATTTAAAAGGAAGAATTTATTGTTTTTGCGTGATAAAACAGGTTTATTTCAGGAGATTTTATAAACTACAATATATAAAATACACATCCTTCTCTTTAACTAAGTTAAATGACCTTTTGGCGTGAAGTCCTCCATAGAATATTTTCATACCAATATTATAATATCTTCTGTGAAAACTCAAGGGAATCCTACCCCCAACCTATTACCTTATCCTTCGCTCCTATATCTAAGTGACAGGAATTTTGTAGTTCGACAGGGTTCCTGTCACTCCAATTCCTTTCCTATTCTAGCAGGTGTACCACAAGGCAGCATTTTAGGTCCAAACGTATACTCTATTTATACAGCTGACATTCCAAAACATCCTTCCACATCCATATCTTCCTTTGCCGACGAAAAAGCAGTCATTTCCGTAAATTAGATCCCAACCATGCCTCCGATTTTCTTCAAGAACACCTTCAATCTATTGAGAACTGGTCCAAAAAATGGCGTATCAAGTTTAACAGACAAAAGTGTACATGTTACGTTTACTCTGCGAAGAGTTACTTGCCCTCCAGTATATTTATACAATCATCCACTTCCAGTTTCTAATCAAGTGCGGTACTTAGGACTTCACCTAGACCGAAGACTCACCTGGAACTTACATACAAGACTAAAACGGACGAACATGAAAAGACGATACAAGACTTTACTCCGACTTTTGGACAACAGATCTAATTTATCACTAACTAACAAACTGACCATCTATAATCAATCCTATCATAAAACCTATTTGGAATTACGGACTCGAACTGTGGGGATCGACCAAGATCCCCAAAATCAAATCAAATTCTTATAAGATCCAATCCATGCAATCCATAATCCTACGAAAAATATGTAATGCTCCCTCCTACGTGGCCAAACGTATAATTCATAACGACCTAAATGTTCCTTATGTCCATATCCTAGCATCCTCTCGTTACAAGTCCTTCCACACCAAGCTCGTCCAACATCCTAATCCTCTTGTCTAAAACCTATCCTCTCTGCATATTCCCAGCAATCCGAGGCGACGCCTGAAGAGAAAATGGCCCCGTGACCATCTAAGAGAATAATATTATTGTAATCAAAATTATCGGAGTACCACCACTGGGTGGAATCTCCTAATCTGTTATGTAACTGTGCTGTATTTACCTTATGCGAACAAGCTGCTTGTTATAATTAATTTTTATAGTTGTAGCTAAATAATAAACGAAAAAAGACATGAAAATGTTTAAAGAAAAAAATAAAATAAAAGTATAAACCTGAGGTATTTTGAAGAGTCNGAATATGTATATATATATATATATATATATTATAATAAGTGTAACTTAAAGATTAAACTACCCCATGCCTTTGGTGGTCATCTTTTTTTGTCATTAGGTGAAAATCCATTACACGATGGGAGAAAAATTTAGACAAAATAATAAAATCCTAGGTACCTACATATTATGTAATATCAATGGTTTACCATCACAGTTTCTTTTCACAACGGTCGAGTTAATAGATTATACCTACCTACTAGAGAAAATTGTTTGATATTATATGTTTTCAATAACTTTAAACTAGTTCTTAGTTCAGGCCTATTACCTCTCCTGTGCATATACTCTTTTCGAAGAGTCCTTTAAAATTTCAAATCTGCACAGCCAAGCCCAAAAATGGTTAAAATGTTCTTCTAGCTTGGTGGAGGGAAAAGAAGTTAGACTCGTAGATTTAAACAGCTAAGAAGTTAGACTCGTAGATTTAAACAGCTATTAAATAAATATGCATATTTTTAATCAAATAGATGAGAGGTCATCTTTTGTTAAGGAGTCTTTCTCCTTGTTTATAAAACAACATTAAGACACTACGTAGAAATTGAACTACCTCCTATACCCTCCTATATTCCGGGTACAAATTGACAATTTTCTCGGAGCAAAATACGTGGGTTGTGGGTTTTAAATATAACCGACGAAATTAAAGGGTATTTTTTAAGAAATTTGTGAAAATAGGTTTACCAATTTGTATCCGGGATATAACAAAGCATAGGAGGTAGTACGATATATATATTTAATATTTTAACGGCACCCACGACTATTCCTTTATATTTTAAAAAAAGATGAAAATAAAACGCAGCAATACATGGGTAAGTTTGTCTTCCTCAATAAACAGACTTCGTAACATCATTCCTTTCTTCGTACTAGGCCCTGAAACGTCTTTAAAAAAGAGGTAGTCTAATTTCCTGGAGTACCAAGATTTCCCTTTAAATTAAAAGGGCACTGCAAAAACTGTTTGTCAGTTTTTTTTTAGGAATTTAAAGCAAATTCTTTGATCTTGGACAGTCTAAATAATTGGTCTATGATAGAATGTGGTAAAACTCAATCTTTTTTTATAGGGAAATAAGAGCTCATAACTTATCAAGTTATATTTTCAGGTTCCATAAAACGCTTGTTTAGCTGATAATATATACTACATTTCCATGTGATAAAAAAAGAATTGAATCCTGATTTGGGATTTGACAAGTTAGGAGTTTCCAAGAGTGGTATTAATTCCGTATTCAATACTAAATAAAAAAAACAAAACTTTTTCTTGGTTACTTTTGTATAATATAAATTAACAACACATAACATATTTATGTATTGTTAATTTATATTATACATTAAGGAAAATGATGAAATGTGTTTTGAATGTAAGTAACTTTTTTAGTAAGTTTTTGATTAAAATTTAAAAATTGTATTGTGAGGCAGATTTAAACAGAATTATGGATCAAATGAGGATATCCCTACCGTCGATACTTGCTTGATCTGGAGATCACTGGACCGGTTTCGGCTAAACGCCATCTTCAGCAGAGTCGAAGTCTCTCGTAGCACTCAACACACTCATCGAGTCTACATGAGAGAATGAAGTTGTCTTCATTCTCTCATGTAGACTCGATGAGTGTGTTGAGTGCTACGAGAGACTTCGACTCTGCTGAAGATGGCGTTTAGCCGAAACCGGTCCAGTGATCTCCAGATCAAGCAAGTATCGAATCCTCATTCGATAACTTACGAACTTGCGGTAGCAACTTGCATTTTGAGTAGAATTATGGATGTATTTTCTAGGTGGAATTCTTATCTGATGACTTAAATTAATGACGATTAGTGTGTTGACACTGATATTCTTTTTTATACCTATTTTTCAAATTTGACTGTATCTGGTAATATCCAGACATAAAATATTTTATAGTTTCAGGTAAGAATTGTTTTCCTACAATTCTTAATAATTAATTGAATTATTAAGGTTAATGATTATTTAAAGTATGTTTATGCATATATACTTATGCTGATTGCAATGTCATGTTGTAGATGCTTGAAAATTACCAAAGTAGGTCGAAATATAGCAAGAATGAGATAGGCGAGTGGTTTTAAAAAATTCTTTCATCCCTAAAGACCCACAACCTCATAAACAATAACCAAAATTTTTAGGGAACCTTCATCTACAAATCATTACTTTCAGAGCTTGCAAGCGCCAACCACCAACCCCGTGTTATCCATTTGCTCATAGGGCATGGCTAATCCTTTCAAGAGCTGTTATTTTAAGAGAGATTAAAAAGTAGAAATAACAGTGAAATACAAAGGAGTATACCATCGTTTAGCAGAAGCATTAACATTTATTTTATTAACGATTGATACGAAATATAGACACTACATCTTAGTTTAGATGCGTAGAAAGTAATTCTTTTCTTAGTTGTATCATTGCGCATGCACGTGAGAAAAAATAAGAGGAATTCTTCACCTTAACGCACGATTATTTAACAAAACAAATTTGCTGTTTGTTTCCTTAAAGTAACTGTTTATATCCACGTTTTTAGTGAAAAACAATGAGTGATTTGAGTGATTTTGACGAAAATGAGGAGACCATTTCGCCTCCAAAATAATTAATTTGGCACAAAATACAAAACTAACGAATTAATGTCATCTTTATCAAGAGAGAAATACGAACTTACATACTGGAAGTTTATTAATTTTTTTTCTGTATTTATTATTAAAATCCAACAATTGTAGATAAAGTAGGGTAACTCGAGTGAAAACTGCATTTTGCTTTGCTCGTGTAGTTTTACTACCATCGCTCTCGCTCGGGTGGAAACTCCACACTCGCATGCAAAATGCTACTTTCCGCACTCGACGCGTAATGTACTAATACAAGGGAGAAAGTTATTGTAAAACATTTACCTTTAAGCCTCGTTCACATGGTGACACTAATGTCGCGACATTTAATGCCACGACATTAGTGTCACCGTGTGAACGAGGCTTTTATTCTGATTAAATGGTTTTCAATTTTAATCGAAGTATAGTCGAGTTATTAATTTTTTCAATTTTAACCAAGGTTATTTTGTATTTTAGGGTATGAAGGTTTATTTCAACCTGTAGGCATTAAAATCAAATTGATCTGGAGTTTATTAATTGATCTTACCGAAAACTATCTTCTAATTTTTACCCATAATAAAGCCTTGTGTCCAATAAAATAATTTTACTTTGTATAACATTTTAAGAAAATGGAGAGATAGTGACAACGGCCATTTTACCCCTAAGCCAACACTACCATTCAAGATTATCATGTCAGAAGTAATTTTTTATTTATATATATAGGAGATATTTTATTATTTAATAACTTATTTTTAATTAATTATTTTGGTATGAATGGGCGATGTCATGAATGAGATGTATGTGTGTTGTTGTATGTATGAGTGCAGGAAGGATAGTGAGAAGGGTGCGGCCGCCGGGGTGGTGGGGATGACAGCCAGGGACCCCTCCCTCCAGTGCGCACCCGCGCCTGGGGGGAAGGGGGCTGCCTCCCTAGTACCTGGCGGGGGCACCTGTAGGGTGGGGACGAGAGGATAAAAGCAGGCCTCCCAGCCCAGTAGGGTACCATTTGCTTCAGCTCTCTCTTAGAGCTCAGGCCTGGTCTTCTCTCTCTCTCTCCCCCTCACTATCTAACCTTGTTCCTTTATACCTTATTATTATTGATTCCTTTATAATGTTACCTTATCCACACAATATATTTTTCCTTATTATTATGGAGTAGTTTATTATTTCGGACCTTCCTTACCTTTGATCCTTTCCTTCCCTAGCGGCCCTATGTTTCCGCCGGTGGGTTACCGTTACCACTTCCGGCCTAACTAACCTCGTCTTGAGTTTCCGCTGGTGGGTTACCACTGCCAGCCTCATGTCTTGGCTTGAATTTTCCGCCGGTGGGTTACCACTTCCGGCCGTCTTGTTTGCCCACTTCCGCTGGTGGGTGACCACTGCCAGCCCCTTTTGGTTTCGTCGATGGGGGGACCACTCATTGACACACTCCCTTGCCTATTCCGCCGGAGGGTTACCACTTTCGGCCCCCGACCTAGTCTTGTGTATACCGCCGGTGGGTTACCACTTCCGGCCGAAACGTACGCCCATCCGCTAGTGGGTTACCACTGCTAGCCTTTTGGTTTCGCTAGATGGGTTACCACTGTCTAGCACTCCTTTTAGCCCCCTTCCCGTTATCCGGGGACCACGGATAACCATTTACCCAATTCCGCTAAGGGGTTACCACTCTTAGCCTAATCCATGTCTTGAGTTTGCGCCGGTCAGGTGACCACTGCCGGACACGTCCTTTTATATCCCGCTGGTGGGTGACCACTTCCAGCCTTGTCCTCTTGCCACATTCCGGCATCCGGGCACCACGGATGACCCCTTTCCCACTTCCGCTGAGGGGTGACCACTCTCAGCCCCTTTCCCCATTGCCGTTCCCGCTGAGGGGTTACCACTCTCAGCCGCTCTCCCCCTTTGTCCACTTCCGCTGTCGGGGCACCACTGACAGCCATTAGGTTCATCTATCTCATATGTATATTTCTATCTCTCCCTTTATTATTATCACGTCAAAGCCAGGGAGCAAGGAGTTTCTTCCTTCTCTACAAAGAGGAAGTGGCGACCGTGTTTACAACGTCAGCCCCTAATTTGCCCCCGGGCTGGACGNGGGGAAACAATTAAATAAATTAGACAATAATGGCTTGTAAAAGCATAAACAATGTCGACATATTAATAAAAGGGGGGAAACAATTAAATAAATTAGACAATAATGGCTTGTAAAAGCATAAACAATGTCGACATATTAATAAAAGGGGGGAAACAATTAAATAAATTAGACAATAATGGCTTGTAAAAGCATAAACAATGTCGACATATTAATAAAAGGGGGGAAACAATTAAATAAATTAGACAATAATGGCTTGTAAAAGCATAAACAATGTCGACATATTAATAAAAGGGGGGAAACAATTAAATAAATTAGACAATAATGGCTTGTAAAAGCATAAACAATGTCGACATATTAATAAAAGGGGGGAAACAATTAAATAAATTAGACAATAATGGCTTGTAAAAGCATAAACAATGTCGACATATTAATAAAAGGGGGGAAACAATTAAATAAATTAGACAATAATGGCTTGTAAAAGCATAAACAATGTCGACATATTAATAAAAGGGGGGAAACAATTAAATAAATTAGACAATAATGGCTTGTAAAAGCATAAACAATGTCGACATATTAATAAAAGGGGGGAAACAATTAAATAAATTAGACAATAATGGCTTGTAAAAGCATAAACAATGTCGACATATTAATAAAAGGGGGGAAACAATTAAATAAATTAGACAATAATGGCTTGTAAAAGCATAAACAATGTCGACATATTAATAAAAGGGGGGAAACAATTAAATAAATTAGACAATAATGGCTTGTAAAAGCATAAACAATGTCGACATATTAATAAAAGGGGGGAAACAATTAAATAAATTAGACAATAATGGCTTGTAAAAGCATAAACAATGTCGACATATTAATAAAAGGGGGGAAACAATTAAATAAATTAGACAATAATGGCTTGTAAAAGCATAAACAATGTCGACATATTAATAAAAGGGGGGAAACAATTAAATAAATTAGACAATAATGGCTTGTAAAAGCATAAACAATGTCGACATATTAATAAAAGGGGGGAAACAATTAAATAAATTAGACAATAATGGCTTGTAAAAGCATAAACAATGTCGACATATTAATAAAAGGGGGGAAACAATTAAATAAATTAGACAATAATGGCTTGTAAAAGCATAAAATAAAATAAACTAAGTATGTAATACGATGCGAGGAAGCTATGTGCCACACTAATTTGCAGTCCAATTTTTTAAAGAATAATAATAATCTACTAATTTGTTTGGTACATAGCTTCCTCGCGACAGTTGAAATTAATATAGGACCATTTGTGGATTGTGGGCTACTTTCGACAAACCACATAAAGTTACTTTAAATCTGACCTTTACTTTTAAACATAATATAGAGGTGTATTATCTCAATTAATTGCTTATTTATGTTAATTACAAATTGAAATACAATAAAGTATTTTTATTACCGGCTTAATTTCGTTTCTAGAAGTTTTTCAAAGTTATAATTAAAATTTTATCATTTTTTCAATTGGTAAAAATTTGAATATATGTATATAATATTAAATTGAAAATATTTAGCTTAGATTTTATTTATTAATCTATTATTTTTATTATTATTATTATTATTTGAAATGAGTAATGTTAATATTATAAAAAGTTCTTAAAGGACATAATTAAAAAAAAAGACTAGAACAAAAATGGAAATATGTATTTTGTATGGAAATTATGTACTGTTGCGATTTAAGGTTGTTTACTTCCTAAAGGCGGTCCAATCACTAAAGCAAAGTTAAAAAGACCTCCAGCAATCTGGAAAAATTAAAAAAAAATGTTAGTGTAAAGTACAAACATATTAAATCTATATTCAAGAAGTCAATGTATGTGTTTGTATGTTCTTTATACAAATCTACAGTTTGTCGGATCTCAAAGAAAATTTGCACACTTGAACTTCAAATGTAGGGAAAAATTAACACGGGGTGTACCCCGTGTTAATTTTTCCCTTTTTAAGTAATGAATTCGGGATCAAATTTATGAATATCCTCCAGGATGCACATCGTTGAAAAGCTCCTTAAGAGTACAGTAATTGTTGTTACATACATTTTTGTTATTTTTTCATTTAGGAGGAGGGTAAAATGGAAATTTATAACTACATCTATCTATATACAGGGCGATTCAAAAAGAATGGACCGATTCCGCATGATTAAATATTTTATTAAGGAGAAATAGCAAAAAATGAACTTGTAATACAAGCATTCTCCTTATAGTCAAGTTTTATTTCACAAGGCCATGGCCACCCCTTGCAGCACGGACAACATCAAGACGATAATATGAGAATTCTTCCCAAACCCAAATAAGTTAAAACATATCAGGATTAATTATGTTTCAACGTGTTTGGGAAGAAGAACAATCATATCAAATTGATTCTGATATGATAGTTTTTATTCGATGCTTTAAGTAATCCAGGTCAGTTTTTTAGTCACTGATTTAGTTTTTGCAAACTCGAGAACACAGAACGCCTTCTTTTGTGAAGTCCCTATTTTGACATTCAACAAACAACTGAGCGTTCTTGGGAGACGAATGCACATGGCGCGGTCACGCGGCAATCATCTGAAACATAGAAACTTAATCTTTCTAACAGCCACTCTCTCATCCTGATACATACATTTACTTACAAAATATTTGATCGTGGAATCGGTTTATTCATTTTGAATCACCCTGTATTCCTGTATATAAAAATGGATGTCTGTTTGTGATTTATAGACTTCCACACAGTTTGACCGGTCACCATGAAAGTTGGCACATACATATATACATATATTTTTTTCATGGAGAAGGATCAAAACAAGGATATACAATACAGTACAAAAATATAATAAGAATTAGCCATTAGGCAGTGTGGCTTTATTAATTTATAGCCTGTAGCTCTATATTGCTTTTTATTTCAAGAAATCAATTATAAAATTGCTTCTATGTATTTATCTAATTATTTATGATGCATTCCACAATACTTTAAATTACCATCTGTATACACAGGCGGTGGGTAGACATATCCAAGGAGTTCGAAAATAAAAACTTTGATAATTCTTTAGATGACCAATAAAACTTAGTTTCTGACAGAGAATTTCCTTCCATGGTAGGTTTCCAATAAGAAAGCTAAAAATTTTAACTGACTTAAATTGCAATAATTCATAAATCATATGAAAAAATATTGCAATTTATAGAAAAAATTGACAAATGCTTTTGATCTGTCTTGAAGTGTTTAGAGATACTGGAAATCGAAGTAGCAAGTCGTCCGTCTCAGTTAATGATGTCTTAATTCATAAAAGTATTAAAAAAATAACTTCGCATATAATAACTAAAACAAATATAGCGATTTTAAAGATAACAACTATATAATGATAACTTAATATAACTATATAAAGTTCAAAGAACGCAAACGTATTTAATGTTAACTTATTATAACAATAGCAAGATTAAAAATAAAAACCTATATAATGTATATAATGATAACTTATAACTTAATATAATTATAGCAAGTTTAAAGAACACAAACCTATATAATGATAACTTAATATAACTATAGCAAGTTTAAAGATAAAAAAACCTTTATACTTACAGATTGAACCAGTGGCATTCCTATTTCAAAAAAGCCGCAAGCGGTTATAATTATTTTTTGATCTTTTAAGTCCTCAAGAAATAAATATACCTAAAAATATCCAGTATTAAGCATTCTTCACAATTTTATTTTTTTATTTTATTTTTTTTTTTTTTGGAAAAACGAACATGTTTTAAATTTTAAGACATAGACCACTTTAATTAAAAAAGTTAAACAAATTAGTTTTGCCTGGTGCAGTTTTGCTTAGTATATGGTGCATTTTAAGGGTTTAGTTGGTAAAACCAAAAAAAAGAAACCCTTATAGTTTCGTTCCTATGTCTGTCTGTTTGTCTGTCACTCTGTACGGTTCCAATAACTTTTGAACCAAAAGAGATAAAAACATGAAACTTTCCAGTAATAAAGATCGTTTTGACGCTCACACAGGAAAAATATATATCGAACTCAAAATTATCAGCTGTTCAAATTCAAAATGGCGGATAATTCAGATGCGCGAAAATAGGTATTAAAGAGTAGATTACAAATATAACACACGTGGCTAGTTTTTAATTTTTCGCGCCAATATGTAAAAAAACATCAAAATTTTGCGCCCCCCCCCCCCCTTATACTACTTTCATGTTCACAATACCAACGAACCCCTGTTTACGTGAGACTTTACGCCCAACCAATTTATTTATACCTGTCCATTAAAGAAGGGTATTAAGAGGAAAAAGTAAGTAATTATTAACCTGGAATACAGAATTAATTTGAGATTTATCAAATATCGGCTAAAAAAATCACATTACAGTCTGTCCCTAACGAAAGTTAGCGCGTTGAAAGCGCGGGAAAAACTAGCAAATGGGGTGGGGAGCCAATGAGAGCTCAAGATTTGCCCTCTGGATAACCATATAAGAAGGTGAATTTAGTGGCTTTATTTTTTCTCTCAGAGGTTGGCCAATCTGTGTGTCACTTGATTTCCCGCGTTGTCAACGCACTAACTCTATAGTTTGGAAAAGACTGTTGTTTTATTTTTACTCAGAGGAAGAAAGGGGCCCCTTTCTTGCTCTGAGTATTTTTATACTACCTACTATTTAAAGCTTGAATTCAGTATGGAATAATGATAATAAGAAAACACACATACCTGAAAAGAACATAATATCTAATGTGGATTCAAACAAAGTCAATCTAATTTACAATAATTACTTACCTCTTGAAGACTATTATAATGTAACAGATTTAAATCAAAATTTATGATCTTATCAGCTATCTTCGCATTCTAAAAATAATACCAAAAACAATGCATTAGATACAAAAGTTAAGTGACGTTTTACTAGTGACTGTATACTGTTATAACAACTTTATATACATATCAGGTTACTTGCATTATATACATAAATTTATTTTGGCTTTAATACAATATGGCAAATAATATGTTAATAATAATTATAATTTTATTCAAATAATATGGTTTAAATAGGCCGTATCTTGGTGATTTTAAGGTTTGGTGAATTTTTATTAGTTCACAAACGACGCTGAAATGGATATATTTTTTAATTCTATCATAATTGATTTGAAATAATTGTGCAAAAAGATTAGTTTTGCAGTTTGCAAGCTCAAATAACGGCATGCATTTTTTTTCCCCGAAGAATTAAAAAGAGGCGCAAGCTTATAAATAATGAAATATCTGACCGAAACAAATATGGTACTAAGCATTCTCATAAGATAATAATTTGTACATATATACTTGGTTCAATACCTCTTATTTATTAGTTTTTCGAGTTTTCATGGTTAAATTTAATCAATATTTAACATAAAAATAACTCCTCGTCGGCGGAGAATCGAACCAGGCCTCTCACTGTCCGCGTTGACAGCTATTTTCTCAGGCATGTCCTTAGACCATGTATATACCTATACCTAGACCCGCCATTCCCTTTATCTTTATCTGCCTTATACAACCCTAAGACCAACATGTTTTGACAGTTTTGCCCGGTGGTGACGTCACGCGGAGTCCTGCTACTGTCAACATCAGAGTTTTGTTTGGTACGCTTGTTTTTTTATTTATTCTTTGTTTGTATTATTATGTCAAACTGGTAGTTTGTGCCCGTTCGTGACGTCATAGCCCAGGAAAGATATTGGTCTCACTGAGTGATTGACGTGGCGTGTCTATGTGTATAGGTACATGGTCTAAGGGCATATCCAAGATTTTTTGGGGGAAATTACTTAAATGGTTAGATTCGTATTTAAATGTACTACGTTTAAAAATCTTTTAATAAAAATCATAAGAATAAGAACCATATTGAAAGAAAATGTCACGTTGTTTCAGAGATTTTGGGGGTGATGTGGCCCTAAAATTAATTTATCGATTATCGCCTCTGGATAAGATTTTTTCTTAACATGTATGCAAAATTTAGGAAATCGACTCTGTAGTTTAAGCTTCACGCGTCTGGACAGACGAGAGACTACATTATGACTTTTTTTAAAACAATTTTTTTAGGCTCAGGGGTCATCAAAACGTGGATGTACATTAAAAACTCAAAATAGAATTTTCTTGCTTTCTCTTTATATATACTCATATACTAACTTGCTACGTATATGAGAAAGTAACAAATGTGAACGCAAGGTAAATGTCTTTAGCATGCTTTGAAAAATATTTTATACCAGCAGACAAAAAATAGGTACACCGGGTAAATGAAATGAATAGTTAAAGCTATAAGCAAGTAAAGTTTACCAAAGTAGCCAAGACATACCCCTCAGCGGAAAAGGTTAGATCAAATTATTTAGGGTGGTTAATGTGCAGAAATTTACATTAAGATAAAAATTAAAATTTTCAATTAAAATTATACTTTTAAATTTTTACCTAGACATTTATTTCCTATAAAACTCAAGCGCAATTTTCAACTTCTAATCCCGTCGAGATATTGTAGGCATCAAATCATCCCTTTTTAAGTAAACCCCTTAAATCATCGGAGTCCCTAATGAAGAATACCAGATTTATTTAAGGTTTATATAATTTCAATGAGTTAAATTAATATTAATTTAAGAGTACACCCTATTTTCTTATACATTCAAATGTTTTTTGATGGATGGTGAGGTGTAAGAAGCTAAGCCATTAATTCATATTTATGAGACGTTTCGACTCATTGAAGAGTCATCCTCAGTCAATTTATTTAATTTAAATGGTCATATCACGTATCATACATCTACCTCCGTGGGAGGGCGTCTTTAGTTTAAAATGTACGGATATAAGTTTAAAATTTAAAATTCAAGTAGTGATAAAAACAAATTCACATGATGATTCACATAGGAATTGTTCATTTGTTATGTTTATGTTATTTTATTCAAATTATATCATGTGAATTTGTTTTTATCACTACTTGAATTTTAAATTTTAAACTTATATCCGTACATTTTAAACTAAAGACGCCCTCCCACGGAGGTAGATGTATGATACGTGATATGACCATTTAATTTAAATAAATTGACTGAGGATGACTCTTCAATGAGTCGAAACGTCTCATAAATATGAATTAATGGCTTAGCTTCTTACACCTCACCATCCATCAAAAAACATTTGAAGGTTTATATAATTAGAATTCTAGATTATATCCTAAAATAATTCAAATGTAAAATAATCTAGTATAGGCATCTATATAGGTAGGTATTTTCTTTTTCTCATATTTTAGTCTTTAGGGATGAAGAAATGACTAAACTTTAAGGAAATTAAAAAATACCAATAATGCATAAGAGATTAACTTTAGAAAATAGACAAAACTATATTAACTAACTATTTGTTTCGGTCAGATATTTCATTATTTATAAGCTTGCGCCTCTAACTCTATATTTTAAAAGTATAATAATACATTTACCTTCTCAGAAATTTGTGTACACTGGTACGATAAAACTAGTATAGTGGCAATTGACTCAAAACTAAAGATTAAAGAAATAATCAATTCGTAGTCAAGAACAAAAGGCGTTGTAACTATAATTAACAATATAGAATATGTTGATAACATAAGAGCCAGTACAGTCATAAATATAGAGGACGCATTTCTTAAACCGAACATATAATCGACCCACATAAGAAAATCGAATAAAGATGTAAGACGATTTCTAAATTTGGAGACTTCGAGTGCTGTTATAGTACCTTCGTTAAACCTTGTAATTACTTCTTCGCCTAACTTTTGAAAACAGTCTTCGATAACGCTTAAAATAAATATTACCACCAATGTGTCGGCAAATGTAATATTGAAGAAAAACATTTCCGTAATACCATTTAAGCTTATCAACCAATCGGTATTTACATAAAGGAAAGCCTGAACACTTATGCAAAAGGTATTAAAAAGCAGCAAAGCGTCGATACGTCTAAATCTTTTAAAAGCACTCTCTCCAGTTAAGCTGAAAAATGTTTCGAAGAACTGTTTGTTATAATTTATATTGAAAATTGTTTTCCACAGAGGAATTAAACAATACAACATGTTGATCACATTATACGCCATTAAAATGTATAAATCTCCTTCGAAAATAGTAAAAGCTTGACGGGCTAATAAGAGTTTTGGAATAATAGTAATTATACTGATAAAAGTAACTGCGAGACCTACGTAGGATAATTCTAAACTGCATTGTGACTTGTTATGTTTCAATGTATACGGAAACACTCCTAAACCTTTTAAAGCAAAAAATACTATTCTGTTACTCATTGATTAATGCAAAGAAAATCATAATTTAAATAACTTTATGATTTAATTTATGTTAACTAAGATGCAAAATGATCTAAAGATATGCAGTCGAAAACGCAGAATAAAAGACTAAACAAATTTTGTATTACGACTATAAAATATTGGGTGAAAGTCGATTATTCTAAAAGCTACATGGGTATAAAAAATAGTAATTTAATATCCTACAAAAGACATTTCTGCACAAAACTCAGTCGTTATAAAGTTAACACAGTGCATTACTCTAAATGAAAAATCAATAATAGTCATTTTTCTGTGACACTGAATTGTGAAGTATTAACTTTGCTAGATGATGCCAAAGGGGATGTTAGAAAATACAATTATCGAACTTCTCATTCTCATTCGAGGCCAACCTTAGGCCCTCCGCACACGGAGCAACTCAAAACCAACTTATTACAAACTCAAATCACCAACCAGTTGATTATGAGTTTCAACCTGTGTAATTGAATGGGACTGGGACACCATTTTCATTACAAACTGGGTTTGCTTTCTGTCAATTAAAAAATGACTGGAGTTTCCAGTTGAGTTTGTTTTGCTCCGTGTGCGGAAGGCCTATAAAAGCTAGGGCCTAAAAGGGCATAAAACAGACGGGTTATAATAAAAATAACTAAAAACAATATTAAAGAAAATATTTTTCAAAAACGGGTTCCACGATTTTTATTGAGATGTTGTAAAATGTAGTCCCTTAAAATACAAATTTGATTGGTTAAATTTCTTTCGCATGTGACCAAAGAAAGAAATAGTGCTTTGGACTCGGTTCTTTTAGCCCGACAAAATAGGCTATGTATCGTCACTTTTAATTTTTTTCGTTAATATTTTACACAAATTGAGGGGACACGACTTTAAGTATTTTTCACCGTCTAACTAATTTTGTTTTAATTAATAAAACTTGTGTAATGTTTTCTTCAAGGGTCAAACTTATTATTTACACCTCTCACATTTTTTAAAAAAAATATTTCGCTTATAATAACTTACACATTTGTTAAACGAATTGACCTAACGAGGGATTTTTGTTAAATATAATTTGTTAAACGAGGGACAATAACACTCCTGGCATTTGTAGTAGTTTTTTAAAAGGATTTTTATTCGAATATTTTTAACATGTATTCTGAAAAAAGAAATTACTGTTGGAAAACGTTTACAAGAGGGTGGAAATGGAAATAAACAACTAAGGCGCGCTTCACGCATGTAAGAGAGGCGATAATCGCCGGTTTCTGTACGATTAAGTTTAAATATTAAATGTAATAGTGGCATATTCTTTTTCTACACTTCAAGACCGTTAAATTGATGTATAACATGCCATGGTAACTAAAAACTTTTTTTGTCGCCGCCATATTTGCCGCCATCTTGAAAATATTACGTGTGTTATTTTAATAGTTGCATATTTTTTTTCTACACTTCAAGACCTTTAAATTGGTGTATAACATGTCATGGACAAAAAAAGTAAAAACTTTTTTTGTCACCGCAATCTTGAAAATATTACGTGTGTTATTTTAATAGTTGCATATTCTTTTTCTACTCTTAAAAACCTTTAAATTGATGTATAACATGCCATGGTAACTAAAAACTTTTTTTTAGTCACCCGCCATATTGGCAGTATCTTGGAAATATCAAGTGTAAAAACTCCAAAATTTGTCCAGTTGTCTAAAATGCCGAGATATACCTGTGTGCCAAATTTCATGATTCTAGCTATAGTAGTTTATGAATTGAAACAAGCCAACGGACAGACAGTTAGGCAGACAGACAGACAGACAAAGCCGTTATATAAGGTTTCTTTTTTACTTTGTACAGAAACCTAAAATAAATAAACAAAATTATGTTATACCAACACAAAGCAATGTACCCGGGACAGCAAAACGGCAATTTTTTTGAGAATGACCCTTAATAATTGGCAGTGAATTTTTTTTTTTTAAAGAAATTTATTTAATTTTAATCGATTAATTGAATCAAATTAAAATTCAAATCGATTTAGAAAATCGAATGATTAGGTTTTACTCGATTAGGAATACTCATTTCAAAAAAATTTGGCCATCCCTTGACCCACACACTGCCCACACACTCTAATCTGGCCCTGCCAAACTCGGCTTCACTCATAGTTCTACATTTAACCAAGCTTATCGCTCAAGTCATCACTAGCCAACATTGTATACTTTAGTTATATTTTTGGGTTTTGATATTGGCATACTTGACACTCTTAATAAACAAATATGGCCGAACCACCTTCGGTGGATAACGATATTTTAAATGATTCTCAAAAAAGTACAAATGAACAATGGGTTAAGTTAAATGTTGGTGGAACGCGGTTTTTAACAACAAAAACTACGTTGTCAAGGGACCCGAAATCCTTCCTTTACAGGCTATGTCAAGAGGATTCAGACTTAATGTCCGACAGAGTAAGCTTTGTTTACACTTATATTCTCTAGTATAACTTCTTTCATTGTTAATATTTGTTATACTTTAAGTTTTAAAGTTCTTTCATACATATTTTAAGCATTATTTAACATGCTTCTGCTTTAGAAAAAATATTAGCTTTGCTGCATGCATGTGGTACGTTCCAAATGCTTGAGAAGTGCATCTACTTAAACCCACTTATAAAACATGTTTTTAAGATTTCTCTGTTATCGTATTAAACCTCTTGATAGGCCCGTTGTAAAGAGGAGTGAAGTTGGTTGAATTTTACATGATTAATTGATTTTAATGCCAAGAAATTTCTCATTTGGTCAGATAAGAAGAACTGTATTTGTTAATGCCCTACTTTTTGACATCTGATAAGCATCAGGATTATTTCAAAAGCTCATTTATATCTTCTGAATATGAAAATACTAGCACTATGCTATGAATTCTTTATAATATATTACTGATACAATTAATAACATATTTATTATTTTAGTAAAAGAAAGTTATATCTTATCAGGTTCACCTTATTTATAGACTAAATAAACATTTTTTTTGGTAAATGAAAGAATTTTGTTGAGGTTAGGTGATAAAATCCCGCATATTATATTAAAAACATTAATTTTGTGTACCCTCGGATGTTCAATAGCCGCTCCACACCTCTTTGCAGTGCTCTGCTCATTTCCTGAAGAAAATCAACCCTCCTGTATATAAACCAGGTAGAGGTCCAACTCGGAAGTCGATGGCACGTACAATACCAATTAGCCCTGGTTAGGTTTGGTATTGTAAGTTAAAAACGTTGTAGTAAAACAGAAGACTATGAGGCGAATAGAAAATATGGCGGGGCGTCAATCCAACTTATTTTCTTGACAAAGGAATATGAACTCCCCTATGAACTAATCATACCTATATTATTTCTCAAATGCTTAAATCATACAAATATACTGTTTTTACAAAGGAATATTATCTCTCAAGTGTATACATTTAGCAAAGTTGTGCCGCCGAGCGATTATCAACTTCAGTTCAGCCGTTTCATAGTATTAATGAGGAAAATAACAGTTGAGGATGGTGATTGTTACACTTATCTAATTATTCTTTTGTGAAATATAGTGTTGATACTTTACAACAATAACTTGTATTACAGAAGCCCTCTTGTAGCGTGCCTGAGAAAATTTCCTAATGAGTAGTTAGAGATGGCTCTAAATCTCGGCCTGGCACGTACAATATGAATTTACCGCCCTCTTATTCTTCAACCTTAGGACTGAAACTTCGTCAGGGTCAGATAACTTAATGGCCTGTTAAACCAATTTTTTTTTTTTTTTTTATAACAAGCAAAAAATACTTTTAAAACAATACAGTTCACCACCCGGCATTATGTCAACTGTTTAAGTCAATAAAAGTAGCAAATGTTGACATAGTTCTTCAATAAGCAGTAGTAAAAAAACTTTTTTTCTATTATATACCTGATCAGAATGGTCAGATGACTCATGTAATATGAAGAGACACCCAGGCTGAGCAGCCGATTGAACTAAGAAATGTTAAATCTATTGTATGACATGAAATAATTTATCAATACTAGAAGATAACGTGGAAATTTTCACTTAATCAATACAATTAAGTCTCCACTATTGTATATTTTTTATATTTAAAACATATCATTAACTGTAAAATTATTTTTACAAAAGCAGGCTTTCTCATGTTACTTATAATTTATTTCAGTTTGTCAGTTATGCTCACTCTATGTGAAATTAATGAGTTTCTATGTACTTAAACGTATTAGGCACTCATATTTACAATGAATCAGTTCTTAAGGCTGTACCGCCCTTTGAGGTTAGTAAAAACAGTAAAATTAAAATTATATTGGTTCTAAGCCAGATATCAAAAATCTAAGTACAGGCTTCATTCCCAATTTTAATTCTGCACAATGTAAGCCCTATTTCAACTTTCTATGATATATAGTACAGGCTCCATTTCAATACAACGATAAATCTCGTATTGAAATAGTTGTAGTATTTATTGTTGTAGGGAATTGAAATAGGACTCAAATTGTGCAGAATTAAAAGGCTTGTTCCAACAACACTTCAAACTAGTCCCAAACTAGTTTCCAACTGTACGACGCATGCGCATTAGCTAAAAACAGGCAATTGTGGTCCGTTGCGCATGCGTCGGACAGTTCCAAACCAGTTTGAAGTGTGGTTGGAACAAACCTAAAATTATGAATGAAGCCTGTACTTAGATTTTTGATATCTTGCTTAGAACCAATAACATTTTCATTTTAGTGATTTTTCTAACCTTAAAGAGTGGTAGAGCCTTAAGGCCCCCATACACATCACCAAACATTTTGCGCAAAATGTTTTCGCAAACCATTACAAAAATATATAATTATTTGGTAATAACTTTGATAGGGCGAGCGTAGGAAAGTTTGAAGTGGGTGTGAAAAGTCCCCCCCCCCTCTATCTCGCTTATGTGAAGTCCAAAAAATCTGAAAAAAATTCCTTAACATTCTTCACCCAAAAGTAAAGATACCACTTTAAATTTCAAAAAAATATTATTTTATATTTTATTGACAAAATACGTTTTTTTTATAATTATGGTCTTTTCGATGTATTTATATGGTTGTAGTCCGGTTCAGTGGCAAAAAAATACTTTATTAGAAGTTTGTTTATGCGTTTTGAGAATATTAGACCCATAGGATTGTTCAAAGTAAGCTTTTTAGCATTTTAAAAAACACCATCAATAGGGTACTACTTAAACTATACAGTGTGGCCTTCGGACCCTCGGTGTGTGCTGACTAGCACACACTTGACCTGTTTATTTTTACCTTATTATTAATATCTCTGTTCGCTTCTCAAAAGAACCAATTTTTTGTAAATTTTTCATAATATTTGTTTTTTAATAATATAATTTTTTATAAGATTATTTATTTTTTTATAGGATGAAGATGGTGCCTACCTTATTGATAGAGATCCAACATATTTCAGTCCTATTCTTAATTACCTCAGGCATGGAAAACTTATAATCAATAAAGATGTCGAGGAGGAAGGTAACTACATACCATAATACAATAATGATTTTTAATCCCTTCTCTTTTGTGTCAATAAGGGCCATTTAAAATTGTGCTACTTCATTTCAAGTTATTTAAAAAATCCATTATATTTTATTCCTCTTAGGGTGGTTCAATTTTTACAAATAAAAATGTAAGATTTTTTACTCTTAGTCAAAGAAATTTAAAAATAAATTACTTAAAAAAATGATTAGTAAACTTCTATGAAACACTAAAACGGTATGTTTAATAATATGAGTCACTTCATATGTTGGGATCTGATCCATTATCTGATTTGACTCAAAAGAAGAGATTAATGATTTAAAGGGGACATCCAAAATAGAAATGAATAATGATTTTGTTTTGTTTTTATAATTATATTATCAACATTTGTTGCAACTGAGAAAAAATAGGCATTGGATATGATCTAAATGGCTACTAACTAACAAATGTTATGACGCTATTGGTGGTTATATTGGTTGCACCTAGGTGTCTAAGTTTAATTAACTCAAAAATATTGTTTGGAATTAAACCCAACAACTTTACAGAAAGATCTCTTACCTATCAATTGTTTTACATATTTAAATGCTAATAAGATGGTATCACACTTTTGCAGGAGTTTTGGAAGAAGCTGAATTTTATAACATTTCTGAGCTAATTAAGTTAGTCAAAGAAGCAATAACTGCCAGGGATTTGAGACCCACAGATGCAAAGAAACATGTATATAGAGTGCTACAATGCCATGAGGATGAACTTACACAGATGGTGTCAACTATGTCGGATGGATGGAAATTTGAACAGGTCTGCTAATTTATTCTATTTTCCAATTATTGTTTTAATTCTCTTCATCTGTGAAACATGTACCTTTGACATTTTTCTTCAGCTTTTGGAAAAGATGAAATTCGCATAGTGCATGGTCAGGGGAATAGGGTGGGTGACCAAGAACATCTCACCAACACTGCTTAAGCAGTCCCGGCATCTCATGAATAGGTGTGGGAGAGCTTTACAAAACAGTATTTTTTAATTTCCCCTCCTCTTGTTTTAAATCGCTCTTGGGGTTTCCCAACACCTCACAATAGTGAGTAGCTATGATCCCACGAAGCAGGTAATCAATGAGCTACTTTCACTTAGAACCCCAAAAGACCGTTGACATGACATTGTCAGTAGAATCCAAAACTTTTGCTTTTTGTGGTACTAGCTCTTCCTTTTTTTACACACCATACTCTGAATTTTTGTTTTGGGTGTCCAGTGATAATAAACTATTGATGCCATCGAGAATTTATTGGCCTTGACATAACATCTTGTATACACTGCACAACTTATGATGAAACATAGTTTTGCCGTTAAAAACACAATCACAATGAACAATAACACAATCATTTCAAACTGTGGTGGAAGTGAGTGGAGTGTCCATGATTGCAAGCTCGTTAGTGCATGTGTGGATGGGAGGGTCATAGTCATTGTAATATTCCAATGATGCCACTACACTTTTGACAAATGTTTCTTGAGTCTTGAATTTTTTCCAACCACCTCACAGTTTAAAAAAAAAAATAGTGTAACATACTTTTGTGACATTCCTCATAATATCAAATAATTATATTCTTGCATAGTCCTAACCCAAAAGTCTTAATTGTTATAGCTTAACACCAAAGTTTTAAGTTAGATGTTTTGAAGAACACAATTTTATGTATTGTTAAAAATATGCATTTGTATAATTTGTACAAATTATTATTTTTTCATAGTTTTGATGTGTCTTATGAATGAAGTTTATTTTATTTTTACTCCCATGTTATAACAAACAAAAAAATGTGTCTATAGGTTTATAAATTATCAAGGTTAGGTTTATTAAATATATCTATTCTATTGAAATACAATAAAAAAAAAGGCTGCATAAATTAAACAAAAAAAGGCTACATAAATTATACTAATTTTATTTAAATAACTATATTTACTTTGTATATATAAAAACTGCAAAATAATTACATCTGAGTTTTCTTTGTTGCAGTTAATAAACATTGGTTCTCAGTACAACTATGGCACAGAAGATCATGCTGAGTTTCTTTTTGTAGTCTCAAAGGAATGTGGAACACGTAATAATGGCAAGGATTTAGAACCTTCAGATAGAGCAAAGGTATGTAATTATTACTCTTTATTTTAAAAAAAAACTTGAAAATTTAATGTGAAAAAAAGTCCTATCCTATTGTGTAATATATAACAATTATTGATGTTTAATTTGTTGCAGGTCTTACAACAGATGGGTTCCCGTATGTGAAAAATAGGATTTATTACAATTCTTTTGTGTGACCTCAGTTTCATTACATATTTTTTTTTTTTTTTTTTTTATGACTGCAGAAATGATTGATTTAGTATGAGTTTATTTGTTGTTGTTTTTTTTACTTTAATAGCACCATAGTTAAGAGACAAGCCCAGTATGGTGCTGCTGCTGTAGCTTTAACAATTTTTAATAGATGAGCTTACTAAACAGGGGTGGGAGAAAAAAAAATCTGTTTGGAAAAACGCTTGAGAGAGGGTAGGTTGTAATTCCGAGTTCCGGCACCTCAACTTTTAGAAATCAAGCACTGCATATAGATGTCAAGATTTCACCAATATGTGCTTTTTAACCACCTCCATACCAAACATCTATCAATGCCCACTGTTTCAAAATTTTCAATCCAACTTTAGGCAATGTGAATAGATAAGATGTTAACTTGGATTGAGCGACTTATGTCAATTATTTTGTTCTTTGTCCTTTAATGAATATTCATTTATTTTGTTACAGTCAATGACAGACGCTTGGATTAATTTTCTCAGGATCGTGATATTTAGTTGTACTATTTTATCCCGTGCTCTGTAGTTTAATACCTACTGTTCTATTTGTTATTTATTTATTATTATTATTTTTTTTTGTATATTCCTAAAAAAAAGAAATGTGTATTTAAATTTAATATTCAAATTTTGTAACTCCACTAAATTTTTATTTTTAACAAAGAAGCTACTTACTTAAATAAAAAACCTTGTGCATTGTTAACCTGTGATACATTATAGCAGTTGAATAGATTAATGGATAAGTAGGTATTTTAGATTTAAACCATTAACACCCCTATTTAGTCAAGTAGGCATTTGAGGTATAAACTCATTCATTTTTACTCTGACATGAGGTTTTCATTACAATTTAACTTAAAAAAAAAATAGTTTGACTTGCATTACTGTGCAATTGCTTTAATATGTAATCTACCGATTGCACATTAACTAGAGCTTTTAACTAGGCTTGAAGTTAAGAAATCCCTCTAATTAGTCGTAAAAATTAAAGAGATATTATATTTCAAGTGCCAAATCATTTTGTATAGTTTTTAACTTTTATTCAGCTGAAAGTAGCTAAATCTTTCAGGCATTTAATTATATTTTATGTATTTGGATTTTTTTTGTGATATTTTTTGTATGTATTAACTGTTATAGTTTCTGTCAAGGGGCTATTAAAAAAATATTTCATTTTTATGAACTTGTGGTGTTTTTGTAAAAGTACATAGTTTCTTTTCTCCCTTAATAGAGAAAAAATTCAACTAATTTTTAACTTCCAACAAACTAAAACTTCTGTGGACAAATATTGAAAATACAGCTCACTGACACGATAAAAGCCATTTATACAAACTCACTACACTCATATCCCCATGCTGACTTTAATCCGACATTATTTATATTTGTTTCTTTTCAATGTCATTAAAAAGAGTTAAAAAAATAAAATAAAATAAAAATAAGTGTAGAACAATATTAATGATTTATTTTTGAATCATTGGTAAATTATTATGTGGTATAATTTAAAACAAAAAAAGCTCATATCCCCATGAGTGTAATGATAATCCTCATGACTTAAATCTTACATTATTTATATTTGTTTCTTTTAAATGTCATTAAAAAGAGTTACAAAAATAAAATAAAAATAGGTGTAGAACAATAGTAATTATTTATTTTGAATCATTGGTAAATTATTATGTGGTATAATTTAAAACAAACAAAAGCTGGATTAAGAAATATTTAGCCCCAGAATTGTTAAATCTTAAGTTGAAATGAATTAATTGCAAAATATAAGGTATCTCTTAATATTATTTTTTTGTTTTTGTTCATTAATTTCATTTTAACAAATATGTTCTCTTTTAAATATTTAAATTACCTGAGTATTATTATTTCATTAAAGATAAAAATTGTTAGTTAGGCATCCATTCAATTTATCTTCCTTACAATTATTTTTATTTTGAATATAACTAAAGTGTAATATCTAATAAAAAAAAATGGTTCTATAATTATAATTTCGTTCAAGTTGTCATTTGTTTTTTTTTTATGTTAATTAAATTTTTTTTATTATTAATTTATGTATTTTTTTGTAATATTCATTTATAAATTATTTTGTTCTCTTATAATTGTGTACATTTGTAAATGTGAATTGCAATTTTTAATTGTACAATTTGTGTCCTGATTTTTTTGGGACTGAAGTAATTTTTGATATTTAAAAATGAGCCATAACACTGTTATTAAAACGACAATACGCTTTTTAATTTAATGTTTGTTTTTGTTGTTGTTTGTTTTTTTACCTATTTATATAAGTTTTGTGGTCTTAAGATCATTTACGCCACTGAATTGGAGCTCTCCACTGCTCTTTAACCACATACCCTTGGGTTTAGCTCCTGGTAATCTACCACTGAGCTATAGAGGAAGAATGATTTTCAGTTGTTAAAATATTTGCATAATCCTAATTATTATCAACATTTTTCTAAAGCATGTGTGGGCTTAAGGCTGTACCGCCCTTTGAGGTTAGAAAAAACAGTAAAATTAAAATTATTCTGGTTCGAAGCAAGATATCAAAAATCTAAGTACAGGCTTCATTCCCAATTTTAATTCTGCACAATTTGAGCCCTATTCCAACTTCCTATAATAAATAGTACAGACGCCATTTCAATACGAGTTTTATCGTTGTATGTAAGTTGAAATAGGACTCAAATTGTGCAGAATTAAAATTGTGAATGAAGCCTGTACTTAGATTTTTGATATCTTGCTTAGAACCAATAAAATTTTCATTTTACTGATTTTTCTAACCTCAAAGAGTGGTAGAGCCTTAAGATTGGGAGCTCAACTAGACATCACAATGCTGCTAGAACCGTAGACTTTGTTGGCTGCATAGTTTTAATGTTAAGTAATTAGGAAATTTAAATTGCCACTAGCTAATAATTTAGGAAAATGGAGATATTCAAATTCAAATGAAAAAAAAACTTTATTTCTTTTAAATAATACAAATAAAAATAAATATTAAAGAAAATAATTAAATTTTTCCGCCACAAACCAAAATAAACTAATTTTGGGCTTTTAGTTCTTAGTGCTCTAATATGGTAAGTAGTTAAGAGTAAAAAAAATTTATTAGGTATGCAAAAAGGACTAATTGTTGTAAGAAACTTTTTATTTATTTTAAGCCTTGATCGTGAACAGAGGAATCAGATAATAACACATCTTTAAGCGCAAGAAGAAAATGGAATATGCGTTAAAAAAAACTTCAGTCTGGCTAAACATCAATTGAGAATGGCTCTACCAATTTCATTAAATTCGGCAGTTAAGTAAATATCTATCGAATTATTAACTTCTTGAACTGGGGCCTTCGCAAAAAGTCAAATAAGTCCAATGAACCAAGGAAATGATTTAAATTATGCATTACATGATAGTCCAGGAGATAGCGTGCAAAAAAATGTCTGACTAACATCAAGCTAGAAATTTGTATACAAGTCAATCTTTTAGCGCCTTTTAAGAATATGTGGTCGGCTAAGTTCGTCTGCGGGACATAGCTTGGCAGTAGGCGTTTGAAAAAAACAAACCGGCGGAGAGCGGCCATGTCCCACCAAGGATGGTGGACAGTATGATTTTCGTGTTCCTGAGTGCAGAGTTAGTTAGTAGACCAAAAATCAAGTCAATGTTATTATCACACTTCATAGGTTAGCTATTCAAATAATACTAAAAATCAACGTTGTCACCTGTCAAGGGATAAACTGTCATCAACTTGATTTTCAGTCTACTAACTAATTCTGTACTCAGGATCATGAAAATCACATTGTCCACCATCCTTGGTGGGACATGGCCGCTCTCCGCCGGTTTGTTTTATTCAAACGCCTACTGCCAAGCTATGTCCCGCAGACGAACTTAGCCGACCACATATTCTTAAAAGGCGCTAAAAGATTGACTTGTATACAAAATTCTAGCTTGATGTTAGTCAGACACTTTTTTGCACGCTATCTCCTGGACTATGAGTAGAAGCAAGTATGAGAAAAGGGGACGTCTCCAAAATATAGAGAAAAAAGAATTCTTTCTTCAAAAACAAGAATATTCAAATAAACAAGCCAAACCCAAAAACAGCTTTCAAAATACTTTGGATAAAAAGTGAATATTTATTATTTCTGTATCCATCTAAAGCTTTATTTTCCAAGATGTGACTCCAGCGATAGTCACTGGGCGATTATCGCTGAGGACTCCTCTTCTGAGTTTGCATTTTACCGTTTTCCTAGATGAGTGACTCTTACCATGTAAATTCAAAAGAACAATAGTTGCTGAGCGTCTATCGCTGGAGTAGCGTCTTGGAAAACTTACCTTTACTCTTCTTTCTATGAGAATACACCAAATTTTCCTTACGCTGAACAACTGCTTTCCATTTAAACAAAAATATCTCTTTTTATTGAGATAGAGGAGTTCAATGATAATTGATACACTTTTTTTTTTTGTCACACCACTCTAACAGAGTTATAGGAATTAAGAAAATATAATTATAATTAGAAATAATAAATAATTTATTAACACACTACATAAAAACCAATTTTACATAGATTTCTTATTTATAAATTTAATCTAACAAATAACAAAATATAATAAACTCTATACTCAATATTAACAAAGTATTGGATGATTTGTAAACAAATTAAATAATAATTGTTTCTATTGATAACCCCAATTAAATAGTTATAACATTTTAAGGTGGGTTAATAATATATTCAATATTGGAGGGAAAATATTTTCAGATTCTAATATTATTAAGCATAAATCTGTCTAAGTTCAAAAAATAGACTATTCTTTTAATATTCTAATGAAATATGAAATTTAAACTGATTTTACTACTACATTTATTATGAAGCATCTGTACTTTGTAATAGATATAATTTCTCGTTAACAATTTTTACAACCATTACATAACTAGAATAACAACTAAAGAATCTACATAAAAAAAGAAAAAAATAGGCTACATCAAATATGTTTCATTAACCAGATTAGGAGAAAGGAAAAAAAAGGTATTTTTTATGATTTTTTTTCTAAGCCTGATATCAGGTTTGTGCAAAATGTTTGATCGTGTTTGGGGGCCTTTTTTACAGCTCAAGCAATGATATTGTAAAGATAAAAAAAATAGTTTTGCCAAAATGAGGGAAATTAGATAAAGAATTAAGTTCCTATTCTGTAGTTTTGGCCATGTTTCATTGTTATTTAAATAGACTATAATTATCTTTTTTTTAAAATCATTACAATGCTGCTATAGTATAAAATGTAAATTTTCTTAAATTTATTTATTTTGACCCACATTATACTTGTTGGTGAAAGTCAAGAAGAGTTTATTAAACTACTCAAAATTTATGAATCTAAAGGTGGTGACACACTTGAGCATTCGCCACGAATGAGTATGCATTCGCCCCTGAATGAGCATGCGTTCGCCCCCAAATGAGCATGCGTTCGCCCCGAATCGCTTAGATATGGAGAGGACAAGCCAAACGGAAACGCATGCTCATTCGGGGCGAATGCTCAGGTGTGTCTCCGCCTCAACATGACTTCTTAGGTGATGGTTGAGAGATATCCTATTAAAATTTGTTTGTTAATCATTTACTGATTTCATAAACCTTATGACCCGAAGATTCCCATCCTACTCCAATCATTATTATGTTAACATGGAGAGATCAGTCACTTTACTTACTCATTTATGAAATCATTACCGTGGATTAATATTAGAACTTGGCTGAAAGTAAGCCTCTCAGACACTGACCTCTCCCTTCAGAATATGTTTTAATAATCGTTAGCACTTTCCAGTTGTCACTTTTCAAGTTATCAATTACAAATTAATTGTAGAAATACTTTCTGGATAATTTGAAAATAATAACTACATCAATATTAATCATACCATTAGAATTTTTTATCACATTACCTTTTTTTGTTATTGCAATCATCCACAGCCTTATATAAAAAGAAACACCAAAAAAACGACATTAATTCAACTTTTATTTTGATTTAAGAAAAAAAAATGACGAATAATAAATCAGACAATTAACATGGTATTAAATAAAACAATATAAAAAATATATGTTAAAAATGTTGGTTACTGTCATGATTTTAATTTCAATAACCCCATATTGTCATGGCCAAAATAGAAACATCTGTGACTGAGAGTTAAAATCAAAATAAAGAGTAATCCATACAAAAAAGTGCCGATTACACAGTCATTAGTCATTAGGTATATAGTAATTGTTATTATTTAAGGTTATATTAATATTATGACCATTTAAGATATTAGTAAAAATTTAAAGATACATATTAAACATTCTAAAAAAATAGGTAATATCTAAAAATGTGCTGTTATTAAGGAATGTACAGCAAACTCACAATGTTAACTGAATTTAAATGTGGGTTGAATGAAGAAGCACACTCTTACATGTTTTCGACTAGGACTTAACATTTTACATTCGTTAATAAGTAATAATAACAAAACAATAAAATTAACATCTAATAAAAACAGAATTACTTTAAGTACCAATACATTTACACCACTACCAAATTTAACTATTTAATTTCTAAAAAATAAACATATAATATTATCTGAGTAATAAGACTAGCAAAAGCAGTAATTTTTTCTAACGACAATTTGGTGTTGTGAAATGTAATTAATTAACATTCCTCAAATGCTTATCCACCAACAATTTATTAAATGAGTAAAGTTTATTAATAGATTATATGTTTTTAGAGAAAGATTTTGTTGAGATTCTAAATCTTAGGATATATAAGCAGTTTTTAATTTTTACTTAATAATACAATTTATTCCAAAAATTTTACAGTTTATTATCAAATTTTTAGGTTTCTGTACGAAGTATGAAAAAAAAAAAAAACAACTTATTTGACGGCTCTGTCTGTCTGTCAGCTGGCGTCTGTCCGTTGGCATGTTTCAATTCATAAAACACTATACCTAGGATCATGAAATTTGGCACACAAATGCATCTTGGCATTTGTGAAAACTGTACACTTTTTGGAGTTTTTATTTTTAATATTTCCAAGATGGCGGCCGACTAAAAAAAGTTTTTAGTCAACTTAGTGTCATGCCTTAAACTAAACGATTAAAATAGAATTTTCAGGAATAAATTGCCACTGTCAGTTTCAGTGTTTTGGAAAATTAGAAGAAATTATTGAATGTCCTTGATACATTTGGCTTCAGGCCAGCTTAACATTGTTTCCCAGTAAAAATAAAGATTTTCCAAAACCTTAATATGCCTTGTGAAATATATAAATAGCTTGTCAGAGGTTATTTATATTTATGTCCCCCTATATCTAACATAACTTATCATGTGCGACACAAATCCTATAGAATTACATAAGCATCTTATTGGACTCTAAATCATCTATTTTATATGAGAGGGTAAATTAGTTAGTAACACTCAAATAAAAAATTACTAATTCAAAAATTCAAGTTTTTTGTATTTAATTTGCTTCCCTGAATAAAAACTCAAAGTATAAAAAATTGATCTAAGGTAACTCAATCACAAGGGTTATCATTAAAGGTACAGAAATATCACAACCAAAAAATTTTAAAGTTTGAAATTTTGAAAATTGCATGTACTACATATAAGAAATAAAACAACTTTTTTATACACTTAAAATTTACCTTTAATGTTAATAAAAAGGTAACATCAGGGCAGTCCCTAGGGGTTCAGGCGCCTGGGTCAAAGTCATGTGTGGCGCCCCCTCCCCCCCCCCCCTTATTGCTATTTACCTATTCGTTAAGGATGGGTGGCCTGACGGCGCCCCCTTGACGCGGCTAGGGACGGCCCTGGGTAACATTGTTGTTATTTTAACATTTGATTCTTTTAGAGTTGATCTTCTGTCAGTAACGTTGACATTATAATATTTACTAAAGAAGCGTTCTGCATCTACGCTGTTAGTTGGACTCCAAATTCTCTGTAACACTGCTTCAGTAAAGGTTGGAAAGCAGCATTTAGCAGCCCACATAATTTCCTTAACTTTCGGATTTTTTTTTTTTTTTTTTTATGCGAAGGAAGCTCGCCTAATCTAGTTATTTCGAACTTTCATTCATTTTTCTTTTACAGCCTTACATATTATGTAAACATCTTAGTACGATCACACTGCTTATATACTTAGTGATGACTTCTTATTGTGGAACTTACCTCATTCTGAAAAACAAACCAAGCATGGTTTTTTTTTTCAACTTCGGTTCTAATAGGGAGAAAACTAACAAGATATTCTGCCTAGTTAGTCTTAAAACTCAGTTTAATTTATCCTTAGTTTTAAAATTACAGTTAGTAAACAAAAATTGTACAATCAAGGTACGATAATTATATCTATGAAATAGGTAACTTTTAACCCTTTGAGATGTACACAATAAAAATCTAAATTAAAATACGACAAAAATAAAATAGATATCATTTTAAAATATTATGCAGCAGACTTGTATCAATATTCGATAACAAATATTATTAATATATACATATTAAGGCACAAAGATACATCACATTAAACCATTTGGATACAATGTATTGTATGTATAAAATGCGTTGTGAAAACAAAATGGATGTAAGTATTTTCAATACAGTAAAATTAAAAAATAAAATTGTGAATTGTGATATTGGACTTAGGAGAGGAATACATCACTTTTTAAGAGCTAAAGAATTCTCAAAATATTTTTAAAAAATTCAAATAGAGTAAAAATGTTTGTTATCAAGTTTAGATATATGTTTATTAACTACAAGACTAAAAATTTAAAATTAATTCAACTGATAGAGATACTAATTGCTTTGACTTATTTAATTTTAAAATGGTTTTTAAGTTAAGTTAATTAGGTCATCATCAAGCATTGGTCATGGAAAAAAAGTTTTGACAAAAAAATAATTTTTTAAGTCGTCTTAATTAAAAAATTGGATTTAAAACTTACAGCTGTCATATACAGAGTTGAAAGAGGATAAGTAACGAACAGAATTACACAGGTTGCTGGGGAATGTTATCTCCATTTGAACTTAGGTCTAACAAAATTTAAAACCCCATAAAAATAATAAAGAAAGCATGACTAAACTTTGTTCTTACATAGCAATTTGAGAATAAAAAATGCTTAATTAGTTGAGATACTTATTAGGAAATAGTTATTTAATATTAATACTGTATTATTAAATGCATTGAAATGGCAAAGGAAGAGCGCGAGCCAACTGTTATACACAAACATTGATATTTAAAACTTTTTTCATCTGTAGGTTGATTAAGTGTTATAAATCACCATTTATAACACATTTCCAACATATGTATTTAATAAACTAATTTATAAATATTATTCTTTCCGTCTTAGTTTCAACGAAGAAGTCACCAAATTTATATGACTTTATTAATAGTTCTCTTTGCAATTTAAGAAAATAAATATAAAAATTTTAAAACAATAAACCCTTATTTATATATAAAATTTGATTTTTTTTATACATAAAAAAAGAATAATACAATAAAAAATATATAAAATGCTGATCAAATGCTTAAAAATGGAATAATTTATATATTTTTATTTCTAAAAAAAAATATTTATGAGATAAGAGATATAAAATGGCAATGATTTTGTATCTCTTTGCTTTTTTTGTACTAAGACATTTGTTTATAGAAATAAACAAATAGATTAGACATCGATTTTTTTAAAAATTAAAACTCATAATTTGGAATTACCTTAATAGACAGTAATATAAAATATATATTTTTATAAATTATAACTTATTTTAATGCAATGCAGCTAATAATAAAACATATAAAAAAGCACCGTAATAAATAAGTTAAGTACCTACATTAAAATGCATCACCAGTAATTAAAACCTTGTAAATCCATGCTGGGATTTAGGTAAATTTTAAAAAATAAAATACCTATGTGACCATAAGAAGGGTTATTAATAAAATAAAATTCTAGTTTGCAAAAACTAAAATCAAACAGCTTTTGTCATTTAAAAACAATCATGGTTTTGCTTGTACACTAATGACTATTTTCTATAAGAGATGGTATAAAAGAATCAATTTATAAGTCTAGAGATTTACGGAAAAACAACGTAATATAATAATAAAAATTTTGAGAGCGTCAACATAAAAAAGGAATTTGAGGAGAGAAATATTGGGAAGAATAAAATCAGGAATAGAGGATATGGAAAGTAACAAAATAACAAAGAGATTTTCAATCTAAAAATGAAAACCTAACAATGATAAAAGTCTAAAAAAAAACATAAATAACAACGAAAAAAAATCTAGCAAATACCAAAATACAAAGATTTAGTACATAAATCTAACTACACTTCAGGCAGAATTAGGAGCTTTTGATAACACCAAAATTAAGTCTAAGTTGCTCCATAAGGACAAATGTAAGAATAGTATGAGGTGCAAGTCGGACAAAAGCAGGAACATAACCCTAAACAAGAAATCAAAAGTTCATTTTACAACTAAATATAATATTAATATTAGTTTATAATAACAAAGTTATGTATACTTACACATTTTATATTAGCATGTTTGGTCACCCAAAAGGATGATTAATTCTCACCATATTTGTCTTTTATTTTTCTATTTATTCATCATTTGCACTTGATGCTTTATTTGTCAATAAACTGATGATATTTTATTCTCTATAAATTTTATTTATTGTGAATAAATTAAAGAAAAATGTTTAATGAAAACAAACAGCTATATATGAATAATTGATATTTTAAGTATTTTACATTGTAACATATCTAATTGAATATTTGTAATATTTTTGGAGTTATTGACTAAAAAAAAAAAAAAAAAAAAAACTAATCCTAAACAGAAAAATCTGTTTTCCTTTAAAATTGTGACGTAGAAAAAACAAAAACCACGATAAAAATACACTTTCGTTGTGTGGTAATAAATTTAAGCAAAAGCTGAATTGATGTGTATCATTAGAACAACAAAGGTGATTAATTCACTTCAGACTTTTACCAGTAACAACCCTATACAGCTATTTCCACACACTTTTATTCTACTAAAATAAAGGAAAACAAAATTTAAAAAATTAAAATCGATCAGTATGGAGCCCACTATTGTTCTGTATTACATAGTAAAATATACATATTTAATTAAATATGATTAAGATTTTTAGAAACTCAAAAATATAAACTTTTTTTTTTTTTTAAATTTGCGTTGGTCAGTATTATTAAATAGCTATACTGAGCAGAAGAAAACCCAAAGAGAAAATAAACATCATACATGGTAAAGGAATAACACCATCTGTCAATCCCCGTAAATTTAAAATAAAGACAGTTTGTGTTATTCCTTTAAGATTACCTCCATAGACACTCCCATATCCATCACGTAGAATAATAACAAAACAAATCAATACTGGATCACCCGTATTCATCCGTACCAGTGGATTCATCCATCACCAGCCTTAGCCTGGCATGAATTCACGGTAGATTCATCCGTGCTGAATGGTTTAATATATAGTATGTATACAGTTCTAGGTATGCCAGATGGTATGTTGGTATGACTGGCAGTAGACTGTAGTCGGAGAGTTGTGATTGAGGGTTGACAGAGTTAGATAGTTACTGAGAAGGGTAATCATATTTTATGAAGAGTATACAAATTTAAGACTTTAGTGAAGTTGAAATCATTTTTTATATTAGTGTGAATATCCATACATATAGCCAGCCGCCCTTACTACTATAACTAGTTATCATTATATAAGAAATAATGAGTTTATACAACATTATGGTATTATTAGGTACTGAGTAAATAATAACGCACATCTAAGAAATAATCAGTGTATTGTCTGACCACAAGAATAATTACAAAAATTTTTAAACAAAAAATTTTTTTTACAAAAAAAAAAACCGGTTTCGACTTAACGTCATCATCAGTTGGTTGATTATTTTACACTGCTAGTTTCTTAGATTTCTTAGATGTGCGTTATTATTTACTCAGTACCTAATAATACCATAATGTTATCTAAATACCACAAAATCTCCGTCAACACTACTAATGAGTTTATACAAGCTCACTGGATATAAGTTCATATCAGTAAATGAATTGTGAATAACTGAAAAGTTCAAATCCAGCCCAGATTTGATTATTGAGGTGTGACAATAATCTGATACATTTACTTATCTTTATTTAAAATGTTAACAACAATTGAACAATTGCTTAGCACAATGCAGTGCCTGGGGAATCAAACAAAAAAAAAAAAAAAAAAAAAAAAAAAANAAAAAAAAAAAAAAAAAAAAAAAAAAAAAAAAAAAATCAACTTTAAATAATGAAAAAAGCTAGGAAAGAGCGGAAAGTATGCACAGAACCGTAAAGATGCGCTTTGCAGGGTTAAATGTTTAGATCAAACCTGAACCGTTGGTCAGGGTATTAGAAAATAGATAAAAGTGTAGTTGGGAAAGCACGTGGTCCACCGTCAATGTGTTCTATTATGCTGTTACATCTTAAATGAGTAGTTAAGGTGTAAGAACGAGGTGATCGTAAACTATCAATAACAGGTTACTTGTATACGAAATAAGTTCAATGTATATATTCCAAGAAGTTTATTAAACTTTGATCACTTGAACATAATTAAACACAACAACCTTTGATAATTTAAAAAAGCATCACAAAACAATAACTATGACACTATATATTTCCAATCTATGGCTTTTAAGGTACTAATAATAACATTTCATCTTCTAATTTTTAATTTTACACTTCACCTTCCTTAAAGGTATCTTTAGGCATTGATAATTTAATCCTGGGCTTCCAACATAATTTTACTTTTTATTTTATCTATTACGTATGATATTTTGTTGTGCTGTGTGCTTACAAATTAATTATCAAGGCCTGAAAATGTATTGAAGATGAAATATAACGCAAATAAATGTGAATTTAAAGAGTTACCCTTAGTACCCTAAAGACCGCAGATTGGAAATCTCTATAGCTGATTAAAATACTAAAAAGGTACATTTACCTACTATAAATATGAGGCTTAAAGAGAAGTAATAAGATAAAAAGCATAAAATAAAGGAAAATGTGATAAGAAGTTTTTAAACTACCTTAAAAAATCCAAGAGGACCAAGTCGAGCAGTGTAGAGAGCTACGTGCCACAAATTTTTAAATTCTCCTGGTTTAGCATTCATAGCACGTGTTTTCAACACGTCAAGAGGCTGTGTCAATGTTGTCGCTACTCCACCCTGAAACAACAAAGTTTTTTTTTTGCTTAACTCTAATAAGCAGTAGTAATAGGTCAGGTCGGTAATACAAACGTTAATTAATTACAGTAGAATAACAAAAACGGAAGCCTCTCCACAAAATGAATTACAGTAGGCATCACATAGTCAGGAAAAATATTACAGATTCGATCATTATTGAAAATCAAACTTACCAGAGTCTCTATTCCTCTATGGAAGAATAGAATCACCATTCTGTTGTTTTGATTACATATTGATAATAACTGCCTACAGCTTTAATTAATATAAAAATTCAAAAAGCAAGGTAGACAAAGTTATAGAGCTCGCAATTATCCATTCATTTTGGATCTAATATTTGAAAGCTTATACATTTGATCTGCTAATTTACTTTCAAATTTTTAACTCTTTCTCCAACATCGTCACCATTCTCTCATTTAAAATTTTCATAATTTTTAAGTAATTATTTTATGAGTTTTACTAATTTTTTATATTTATATCCCAAATATATGAACATTAATATTTACTTAAATTAATTGTTGACAGAGTGTCGGCTCTTGTAATGTTTATCTCTTTCTACTTAATATTTATGGCTTCTTTATCACTTTTTTAACTTCTGTCTCATGTTGCATAATATTTATAATAACCCGTTATTGTTTTTGTTTTTTATTTCTATTATGTCTTTGTTTACTTAAAAATTTATCAGAGACATTGTAATTTGCAGTATTAAGTTTAATTTGATATAATTTCAGTTTTTTTTAATATGGACAAAAATATAAATTTAGAAAAAAAAAAAAAAAAAAAATACTATCGTATAACATTTCATATTTATAATAATTATAACTTCAATTAAAGAAAACAAAATAACAAAATTGCAGATTTTTCCTCAACTTTAATATCATCAAATAAAATTGTAGTTTCCCTAAAATCATACAAATTGATTAATATTTTCCTTCGCCAATGTTCTGCAATAAGAATACTGTATAGTTGTATTGAGTTAAGGAGTGAATTAAAAAATTAATATATCTACGATAAGTTATATTATATATTGACAAAAATGAGTAAATGTCAATCATATTAAAAGAGAGTGGATACATAAAAAAGGGTAATAAATCATTAAAAATTGACAAATTATATTTAAACTAATAAGGAAAAAAATCCAGTTGAGTGTACCTACACTTCTGATTTCATAGTTCGAAAAAATATTTAAAATAATAAGTGGTTTGAGTAATTTATCATTTAACACAAATATAAATCATATTCGCCCAATGTAATTTTATTATTCCTTGGAATATCCATGAATAAATAAATTATTTTTAGGGAATAAAATTACTGAAAAAAACTGTAGACTGCAGGTCTTCAGAAGACCTATACCCTTTTTTAAATTAGGCTAGTGACACACTTCGCCACCCGGGTGGCTAAGTGTTAACTCTAGCCTAAGTGTTAACCTTTTACACTCAGATTGACCAACCTATATGACGAAAAAACAATAAAGCCACTAGGGATGTGGCAGTGGTGGGACCAGTGATATTTATATTTGCTTAGTTGGCACAACCTTCTCGAATTCAAAGTCCAGTGCTCTCATTGGTTCCCCTCCACATATTTTCAATTTTCAACTGTCAAAAGTTAAAATCAAATGCAAAAAGAGTATAGGACTTAATCAGATGTCAAACACACTTAAAATAAGCTATGAGAAAAAGCATTGAAAATGCACATGATATATGCATAAAATAATTAACTCCACATTTGATCATAGTTAAAAGTGTTAATTCAAAATTTATTTTTAACTTACCGCCATTAGACTAGCAGTAAAATGAGTGGTAGTATTGTCAATAAAGTATGGAGTCGAAAGTAGAAAAGTTTTAAATTGATCATAACACGATAGCTGTCCTATTGTCATAAATACAGCTCTTGAAGTGGCTGCAGATGCACCACCAAACATTCTCCTAACACCTTCCTCAGAGTATACTCTCCACAAGCCATCGATGGCATGTTTGTAACTGTAAAGAATTTAAACAAAAAGAATTACAAAATACATTCAAGCATTCTCTTGAACTAGTAGAAAACTTTATTTAAATTTTCAAGACAACAAAAATTAATTTAAGCTATTATGAAAAATATAAAAGGAAGTTATGCATTCATAATGATCACCTTTGATCACGGAAAAATTAAAACAAAAAAGTTAATTCATTGATTTTTTTTTTTTTTTTTTTTTTTTTTTAAATACATAAAATGTTAAAGGATTATCAAGGTCAATAAAAATTATAATGAAATAAGATTATCATAAGCTAATTTCTATGTACAGACATTTACAAAAATTGACAAAGAACTTGAGTCTACAGTATGAGCGTTACCAGTTGTGACTTATGAAACCCAGATAGGCCAATCTAAATAAGGTGAAAAATAAAACCACTAGGCGTGTGGGAGGGGTGGGGCCAGTAACATTTTTGTTTGCCTAGTTGGCCCGATCATCAATAATTCAAAATACTGACCTCTCATAGACTCTCCACCCAAATTTTTCTGATTTTCCAGTGCTGCCTAAAATTTTACAACTCTCAACACGCAACTGTAGTAGTCATTATTTTAATGACTCACAACTTGGTGATAATTGAGTTCTCAAACATCGTTATGCTAGTCTAATTTTTATTAGTGTTTGGCACCAATTAAATTTGTCACTAGTGTATTATAAACTATTTACAACTAATTTTGGTATAACTAAAACTGTAGAGAACAATTGATTTATTTTAACTTTAAAAATTTTTTAAAATCAATACAATAACTTAAAAGTACTATAGTATTTATTATATCGTTAAGATTAAATTAACCTCTAATATAATAGTATAATTTTATATATATA